>CM077211.1:4347363-4464863 GCA_039654625.1 Rhinogobio ventralis | reverse complement strand
TTACTGTAGTATTTCTTAATACATGTTAAATAAACCTAGCTAAAAAAAAATTTAAGTTTACTTAATTTGTATCTTTGCTCTATTGTATTTGTCCTGCTGTTTGTAATTTGCTTCTTTGTTTTTATTTTTAGTAACAAAAAAAATAGCTATGTTGAGATGTATATCATTATTGCAAAATAAAATTTCTCATACTGTGAAATAACATTTTGGTCATATTGCCCACCTGCAGTCACATACAATTTATGCAAAGATATGGTGCCTGAAAAATAAAATGCATCGATTCACTTCAGAAGGCCTTTATTAACCCATGGAGCCGTATGGATTACTTTTATGATGGATGGATGCACTTTTTTTGGGCTTTAAAATCTAGGGTACCATTCACTCCCATTATAAAGCTTGGAGGAGCCAGGATATTGTTTAATATAACTCTGATTGTGTTCGGCTGAAAGAAAATAAAAATCAGCTATTGTTTCAAAAATCGTGATTTAAATCAAAATCGCAATATTGTTAGAATAGAATAGAATTGTGTGTCCATATCGCACAGCCCTACCACGAATACATGTGAAAGTACACATCATAATCATTATTTACAAAAAAGTGTTTTAAATATAGCTTTCAAAGTATATAGTTTTGGGGGGAGTTGCACCTCATGAAATTTTACAACCTTAATTAACCATATACAAATACATATGAATATCGAAAATAAATGTTAAATTTAGAAAATAAAAACATGCTCATTATTGAAAAGGTGCATTACTGCATGTATGGAATATACATATTTGAATACTTCAGCCCAAAAAAATATTGATAATTATAATAGTTAAATAGTTTGGATACATTTATTCAAAAACAAATTGGTCAAATTTCTTTGCCCACATGGTTTAGGAGGACATGCCTTAAATCTCAAATTACAAGTTAAAATATTCCTACTTCCTACACACGACACAAATAATGATTTCTTCATATGCATCATCATAAGAGAGATTCGCCCTTTGTCCTATTAATGGAGTATCCCTCTGTGATCTCTGACCAAGTTTCTTTCTCAGTGTCTGTGGTCGGCTAACACACACCCATGAACACACAAACCAATTAAAGCCCAGTTCCTTCCAGGTAAAGTCCAGGGCCTCTGGTTCGTTAGGCATCAGAGCGTGTCTGTGGCTATGTGCTCTCCAGACACGTAGTGTGCGGCTCTCAAACGCATAGCAGCGAGCGAGTGAAATCTGGCAGCCACTAAGGAAACAATGACAATAGCCTACGCTAGTCCCACAGCATAGATCCAGAGAGCAATCTGGCACAGTGACAGATCACTTTCACTCGCAAGTTTCCCAAAAAGACAAAGTTAGGAGGACACTTTTGTCCCGAGTACCAGTTTGTGAAGAGATAGAGCTAGAATACCTACAATAAGGAACTGGAAGCAAAGGACTGTTTTGTTGAGTGAACTAGCTGGCTTGGCAGGCTTGCGTTTGAATGAACTGTTGTTTTAAAGCCGGACCGAGGCTAGCCCGAAGATTAGCGCTGCACTCACACACAAAAACACCCTGGCATTTCCACTCAACATCATGAGACGACACTTTCACCTCTGATATAATATGCACAACAAGAGGGAAACAGAGATAACCTTTTGTTCCTCAAAAGAAAAACTCGAATTAATGAATCTGACAAGACGACATGCTGACTTGCATGGATAGTTCCCACAAAAATCATAATTTACATACCCTCAAGTTGTTCCAAACCTGCATGAGTTTCTTTGTGGTGTTGAACACAAAAGAAGATATTTTAAAGAATGTCTGTAACCAAACAGTTTCTGGTGCCCATTTAACTCTACAGTATTTGTTTTATACTATGGTAGGCAATGGGGACCAACATCTCTTTGATTACCAACATTCTTATTAATATCTTCTTTAGTGTTCAACAGAAGAATGAAAGGTTTGGAACAACTTGAGGGTGAGTAAATGACCATTTTTATTTTTGGGTGAACTATCCCTTTAAGTTAAAACTCATCAATTTCCTCTATTCAAGGACGCCGTGGCCTAGTGGTCAAAAATCTAGCCTACTAACTAGAAGGTTTGTAAGTTCACACCCCAGCTAGGAGTGGTCTATAAACAACCACCATTATGGTCTTGACCCACTTACACCCAGATTACTCAATGGTGGACTGTCTCTGTAACAAGTGTACTGGGAAAAAAAACATACGCTTTTGTGAATTACCAAGTATTTAGCATACTTTAAAAACTAACTACCAACCCTCTACAGACACACTGAAGCTCGAGTCGCCATTGGTTAGTAAATTGTTTATTTTACCTGCCAGATTTTTTCAAATGTCAGAACAATTCAAATTAAAACATTCTACATAAATATAATATAAAATATAAAGTAAGTAACTACTAAACAGTCTATAATAAAATAGGAACAAATAATAAAACTACAAGCAATAGCACAAATAAACACAATAGAACAAAGATGCAAATTAAATAAACAGTACTTTTCAGGTAGATCTAAAAGTAGGATACAGATTAGGTAGAATAGGACCAGAAATTGAATAATCAAATGTAAAATGACAGTCTTCACTGTATAAATTAAATATAGATGAATCCTTATTAAAGTTACAAAAGCCGAAAGCACTGAGTGATTTTTGATGTTTGAATTAACATTAAAAACAGAAAGCAGCAGAAATATTAGGCTGCTGTCACTTTAAGACTGAATGCACGGATCCATTATACTGATACACGTGTGTTTTCTTTCTCAACTGTTTACATTCACTCAAGACAACTGTTTACTAGGATACCTGCCAAGACCTGTATTTTGACTTAATTCTGTGTGAAATTGTTCGTTTAAACGAAAGACGACGTGAAAGAGAGCTCAATTCAGTACTCGTGTGCTGTCAGACGCAGCTTTCTAGGCGCACACTTTCGATGAGCGACTGATTTTCGCGCGTTCTTGTGCTTGAATGTTAAAATTGGCACGGCTAAAAAAACACGTGCAAATGACAAACTTTCATGACGATGCAGCACTGACGGCATCAATTCTCTTTAAGCGTCATGATAAGCCTCTTTCTTTCTCTCACGTTGAGTGTGTGTGCGAGAGAAAGAGACAGGGGGCGCTCTCAGCCAAGCGATGGTGCGTAAAGCTCAGGAGGCACACTGTAAAAAGTGATCAGTTGAAAGTGAGGAAACCCGTTGCCTTAAAATTATTTTTAAATTAAGTTATGTGACCTTGACATTCGCAAGTTTATTTAATTTTAACGCAACATTTTAAAGTTAAGTTAACTGATCACTTTTTACAGTGCAAAGAAATATCTGCGCTTAACTTATTTTTTGCCTCCAACTTAATCACAGGCGACTGAAATCATAATTGACTAGCAATTGGCTAATTAAAGACATTTATGTGTCACCAAGCATAAAATTTGGTCGCATATCCGAGTGATTTACTCGCATTGTAGAGGGTTGTAGTATGGAAATTAAATACTTAAGTGCAAACTGAATGTAATGTTTAATCTAATTGCCCTATATTTGCAAATAAAAAAGTATTATGGCTTAAATTAGTTGAACTTATTTTGACCCACTTAAGTAGAACATAAGTGCATCTGTAAAATTTAATTTCATAATTTCTTCTATTGTTAATATATAGTTAAAGTGCGCTGCCGAATGTACCGACAAGCATTTATAATAAACTAAAATATACTTTTTTTTTTTTTATTCATTACACATTTGCAATGATGAATTGGCAATTTATACACTGTAAAAAAAAAATATTTTTATCTTTTGTCAAATCACCGTAGATAATTAATGTGATTCAGATAACATCATTTTCTGAGTTTCCATTTATTAAAACAATCTCCTTTGTTGTATTAACTCAATTTTTTAATTTCAATGAACTCAATTTTAAGGCAAATAGGTAACTTTTTTTTTTTTTAAGTTAAACCAACAATATTTTTTTTTAGCCTATTAACTTTGCATGTGATGTTGAATAACACACTACACTTAAAATCACAATTGCTTCTTTAAAACACAACAACGACTCTATTAATTGGCCTTTTATTTCAGTAAAATTATATAAACTGTAAAAAAATTGTTAGGACAACATGTTTTTGCATTGCTTTAACTCATCAAGTTAAGCAATTTTCAACTTTTTTAAGTTATACAAGATTCAACTAATTAGTTTTAAGTTAGTTGAAATATAATTTAAGTTGATTGTACTTAAAAATTGAAGGCAGCAACTTTTTATTAGTGTAGTTTTTCGAAAAACCTTTATGATTAAGTAAACTACAAGTGCACAGTCAATACAATTAAACACACTTATTTACACAAGGAGGAATGTCTCTACTAGGTTTACAAACACACAACCAAGATGGCATGCATGATTGAATGAATGAATTTGTGTATACAAAGCATGACTTGCAGCAATTATAGTGGGAGTTATGACACTATTGTAGCACATAGTGTTTGTATTCACAAAGCACTACATATGTGAACTACCTGACACTTGAAATAACCGAGTCTAGAGAGAAATATCAGGCTTTTATAGCAGTGAAGGTCATTTGAGCAGCTGTCAGTGACTGAAGCACTGCTGTAATGTAGTAAAGTGCTCGTGCTCACGCGTTTTAACAGCAAAAAGCATGGCCGACTGTGCTGGTCTAACTTGGTTTGTTGTTTTTGGCCGATTTGAGAAGGTTTGAGTCATCAAGTGATTTGCCATGGTGATCTAGCCTAACTTTTGTTTGAAAAGTAAGCTTGGAGGCTACGGACAGGGCTGCTAACAGCACATCTGACACATGTTGGAGAATGTGCTCGTGCTCTGTTGAGTTGAGTTACCTTGACTGAGTCCACGGGGTACATGACTGTGTGCTCCAGCACTCCGGCCACGGCGCCCGCTGTCATGTGCGTGCCCAGGGACGCGTGAGCGGGCAAACTCTCGTAATCCTCGTCGCCCTCCGACGGTCCGCCGTCGCTTTTCACCTCCGACATCTCCAGACTCGCCAGGACCGTGTCGGTGCGCAACTCCATGCGTGAAGAGCAGCGCTGGGAAGGGTTAAACCCACGGCTGAGACGCGGAGATGTGAAACGGCAACACGAGCGCGCACATTACTACCACCACTACCAACATCGTCATCCCAGCGACGCCGTGACGTCGCCGTGACGCAGCGGTCGCGCGCCTGACGATGAGAGCGGTAAAGGGTGAAGGTGGGGCTCAGAGCTGATGTTTACCAATAAAAAGTACACTGACTCTTCTTTTCAGGAGTGTGTTTTCTACTAGCACTAATCATGTTTGTAATTGGTCTGCATATATTATGTGTATGAATTAAAGGGATAGTTCACCCAAAAATGAAAATGCTGTCATCATTTACTCGCCCTCAAGTTTGTATTCGTTTCTTTGTTGTGTTGAACAGGAAAATATATTTTGAAGAATGTTGATAATCAAAAAGATGCCGGTCCCCATTAGCATAGTATGAAAATATTACTATGGAAGTCAATGGGGAACATCAACTGTTTGTTTACCGACATTCTTCAAAATATCTTCTTTTGTGTTCAACACAACGAAGAAACTCATGCAGGTTTGGAACAACATGAGTGTGAATAAATGATTTTTTATTTTTGGGTGAACTATCCCTTTAATATAGCATATTCTAATACGTTTCTTCTTATTAACTGATCCTTCCTCTTTTGGCAAGTTAAGTTTAATGTCCTTTTTACGGCCTGTTTATAGAAAATGCTGTGTGTGTGTGTGTGTGTGTGTGTGTGTGTGTATAATACATTGACATTTGAGAGCAGTTATTTTGTTATGGTTGTGGTTCCAACATACTATCACTCCCTATATATTTTGAGTGGTTTAAAAAGCATTTCAAAAGAACCGATTCAACTCAAGAGTCAGATCTTTCCTAAACAAAGCTAAACTGAAAGATTGTAATTATTCAGCACTTCGCTGATGTTAATTGCAGCTCTTATGATTGTCATTCCACACATGATATCTGTAGATATTTTTGGGCAGATGGATCCATCTGTGAGAGTGTGATAGCTTAGGCGTGTCTTTTCTCAGAAAGGGTCTGAAGTCCAGTTCACCATGTTCACTTTACTTGATCTGCTCACTTTGTGACTGCATATGATAAAGGAAATCTGGGTTTCACCAGATGTCCTCCTAACTCCACCTTTACACACACACTAAACATTTTAAAATGGCAGTCCCGTTTGCAGGGCTGGGAAGGTTACTTTTAAAATGCATTTCACTACATATTACAAAATACATGCTTTCAAAAGTAATTTGTAACGTATTTCGTTAGACTACACAAGTTTTGTAACTTAATCTAAATACTTAGGGACACTAATAAGGCATGTAACACAAAGGGACCACCAAACAACTTGGCTTTCCTTTGCATATTATTTTAAACAACATCAGTTTTCCCACAATATTTATTGAAGCAAAAAATGCAGACAAGTAAGATGCTCAAGAAGCATTAAGAGCTGGGATGTGTAAAGTTTTGGAATACTTATTTTGTTTACTGGGAAACATGTGGTTATTAGCTTCTGAAGGGCAGTACTAAATGAAAAAATATGATCTTTAAACAAGAAATATGTACACATCATCCTGTTCAAAAGTTTTCACCCTTGCTCTTAATGCATTGTGTTTTGTGAAAGCTTGTTTCAGCCATGGAATAAAAAAAATAAAACAGTAATTGCAACTTTTTTTTTTTGAGTTTGCATCTTACAATTCTGCATGTAATCACAGCTGTAATTTATTTAAATACATCTATAATTACACTGCTGACCTTCCCTTTCCTTTTAATCCACCCCTAAACCCTTACCACTAAACCTGTCCTACCCTTACCCGTATCCCACCCCATTAGCAGCAAAAGTGTTTTGCAATACAATATGAGCATAGTAACTACATTGTATACTTTTTGATGTAAGTAGGCTATAGTAGTTAAGGACACCTAATATAAAGTGTGACCCAGAAATCATAAAAGAATATACTTAAATTAAATGGCATCTTAATTTCATGTTATTTATAATAAACTGAAAATGCGTTATAGATTAAATGTACACTCACCTAAAGGATTATTAGGAACACCTGTTCAATTTCTCATTAATGCAATTATCTAATCAACCAATCACATGGCAGTTGCTTCAATGCATTTAGGGGTGTGGTCCTGGTCAAGACAATCTCCTGAACTCCAAACTGAATGTCAGAATGGGAAAGAAAGGTGATTTAAGCAATTTTGAGCGTGGCATGGTTGTTGGTGCCAGACGGGCCGGTCTGAGTATTTCACAATCTGCTCAGTTACTGGGATTTTCACGCACAACCATTTCTAGAGTTTACAAAGAATGGTGTGAAAAGGGAAAAACATCCAGTATGCGGCAGTCCTGTGGGCGAAAATGCCTTGTTGATGCTAGAGGTCAGAGGAGAATGGGCCGACTGATTCAAGCTGATAGAAGAGCAACTTTGACTGAAATAACCACTCGTTACAACCGAGGTATGCAGCAAAGCATTTGTGAAGCAACAACACGCACAACCTTGAGGCGGATGGGCTACAACAGCAGAAGACCCCACCGGGTACCACTCATCTCCACTACAAATAGGAAAAAGAGGCTACAATTTGCACGAGCTCACCAAAATTGGACAGTTAAAGACTGGAAAAATGTTGCCTGGTCTGATGAGTCTCGATTTCTATTGAGACATTCAGATGGTAGAGTCAGAATTTGGCGTAAACAGAATGAGAACATGGATCCATCATGCCTTGTTACCACTGTGCAGGCTGGTGGTGGTGGTGTAATGGTGTGGGGGATGTTTTCTTGGCACACTTTAGGCCCCTTAGTGCCAATTGGGCATCGTTTAAATGCCACGGCCTACCTGAGCATTGTTTCTGACCATGTCCATCCCTTTATGACCACCATGTACCCATCCTCTGATGGCTACTTCCAGCAGGATAATGCACCATGTCACACAGCTCGAATCATTTCAAATTGGTTTCTTGAACATGACAATGAGTTCACTGTACTAAAATGGCCCCCACAGTCACCAGATCTCAACCCAATAGAGCATCTTTGGGATGTGGTGGAACGGGAGCTTCGTGCCCTGGATGTGCATCCCACAAATCTCCATCAACTGCAAGATGCTATCCTACCAATATGGGCCAACATTTCTAAAGAATGCTTTCAGCACCTTGTTGAATCAATGCCACGTAGAATTAAGGCAGTTCTGAAGGCGAAAGGGGGTCAAACACAGTATTAGTATGGTGTTCCTAATAATCCTTTAGGTGAGTGTATATTAAAATCAATTAGTTGAGCCAAGAGTGTTTTTGAACCACTTAAGCAGGACTTATATTTATATGTAATGTCATAATTACTTCTATTGCCTTTGAAATATGGTTAAAGTGTACTGCTGACAAGCATTTATGGTAAACTAAAATATACTTTAATGTCATTTCTATTGAAACTTGTACATCATGGATTTAAAATACTTTAATCGTAATGTCAAATAACTCACTACAGTTAAGATCATAATCAGTACTTTATTCTTTAGTATGTTAGTAAACACATCAAAGTGATACTTTTAAAGCACAACAAAATATTACTAAGACATTATGATTTAAAATGTACTTTAAAATAAAACTTTTAATTTGACATTATTGCAAAGTGAGTACAGTCATGAAAGTCTCTTTAAGTACTTATTAAGGGGCCTGTTATTTCATTAATATTTTATTATCTCCAAGTGGGTTGTTGATGTGACATGGCATTTTCACTGTCACACAAGATAAACATGAATATTATTAGTATTGTCAGCATTTAAAATGCAGTGGTTAAATATTTATTTGTCTTACATGGACCTGTTAACTGCTTTGTCTTTAGATTTTTTAATTTTTGAGCCAAATCTCAAAATTGTCCTGTGGTGTGACTGTCTCAAGCATGTTTCAATCAATTACAACTTTTATGAATTAAAAAGAAAAGCATACACATGTTAATAAATACCTCAGGCATAATCTATTTTAGTAAATGGCAATAATTCTTTTCATCCATATATTTCTAAAAGTGTAGGAACTTGATACATTTTGTCGTCCTCTGGTGTGACACCATATCCTGATTTTAAATCGGGCAATTCCAGTTTAAGTTGAATTAGTTGAAGGACCCCATTCAGGGTCATGTTACTGAAGCCCATGACATGTGCACATGGTTCGTTTTTGTCTCAGAATTGTTCAGATATTTCACTTTTTTGGATCCACTATAAAAGTGTTGATTTCTGTTGTCCTTTGGTGCGACACACACAACATATGCAGTTTTTTCTTCAAAAGTGGTGTTTTACAAAAAAAAGTATTTTTTACTGCTTATTTGTCAACTACACAAATACAGTTTTTAAAAAAATAACTACAAAATTAACTGCAAGTGCACATTCAATACACTTAAAAAAATGCTGGGTTGTTTCAACCTCAATGTGGGTCAAATATGGACAAACCCAGTCATGGGTTAATTTTTTTTTTAAATACATTTTTAACCCAATGGTTGGTTTTGTCCATATTTGACCCACATTTAGGTTGAAACAACCCCACATTTTTTAGAGTTTACTACTAAGCGCACTTCTTTTTCACGAGGGTAGACAGAATACTTAGTAGCAGGGCCTAAAGCTTCACTATTAAATTATCAACACCTTTATAACATTAGTTAAGTAACATTGTTGGCTTTTGAGCAGTGATAACTTCTACCATGCCTCATCAGATCCTATCACAGCCCGTGTGAGCAGCTCATGTGATCTGCCTGAAAGAGAAAACATGAAGCAAACAAGCAGAGCATTTAAACGCACAGCGAATCCAACCAGTTTCACACACTCTCCTCCAACTGAGAACAAACTAGTGACTGAGTGTCTCTTATGCATACTCCAACTCTTCTGTTTTTGAATAGACTCGTTGTATAATGTATCATGAGGCTGTAGCGTTCACTGTATAGCCTAGGTTTGAATTTCTCTTAGAGATGTGTATAGGGGTCAGCATGTATTTTGGTGCCAAGCTTAATGACCCTGTAGATTAGAACATCTGTCTAATGAGGAATGAGAGGGCGGCACCAAGAAACGCCTGCGTCGGAGATATGCTTTCATATGATTATAATAACGTTAGTTTCAGACACACTCTCTTTGTTCACTCTTTGTGAAGAGTCATCATTACCATTGAAAATGCTTTTTAAAAGAAACATTAAGGAAGTGCAAAATTTTTGAAATTGGGGGAAATTATTTGTAATGATGACCATTGTTTTGGATGGAAATTCCCAGTATAGGAATAGAAACGTTTTACATCAAGACTCACTTTTGATAATAGAGAACTAGGAATATTTCACAACTCTACCACCATTTACAGAATTTAAACTAACACATTATAGTGCATGTGTTAAAATGATCTTCCATTGTGAAAAAAATACACATACTTTTAACAACAGTACTAATTACGGAAATAAAATATATATGGTTACACTTTATTTTAAGGTGTCATTGTTACAGTGTAATGATATATTTAAGTACTGAGTAATATTGATTAACTACATGTTCTTACTATAGGGTTAGGGTAGGAGTAGGGTTTGGTTGCATGTAATCATGCATAATTTTAGTTATTACTACAGTAACTACATGTAACAAGGACACTGTAAAATAAAGTGTTACCGAATATACTTAAGACTGTTTTCAGACAATTAACTGCATGTTAATTACAAGTAAATTAAAATATATTTTAGTTTATATATTAAATGTAATTAGCTGAACTTTAGAGTGCTTTCTGGCACACTTAAGTAATTACATCTTAATAATTTCATAATTATATCTATTGTCTTTATAATATGGTTGAATGTACTGACAGTTTATGGTAAATTAAAATATACTAAATTAATGTTATTTCTACTCAAACATATGTATTTAAATATATTTGTAATTACACATTTGTTGATGAAGTTCCGGTTTAGTACATTTAAAAAATACTAATTTTAAATGTAATATTGTAAAACAATTTAAATTAAAGTCAAGTACATGTGCTTTAGTATGATAGTCAACAGTGTATTTCTTTTAAGCACGACAAAAGATTGTTAAAACATCATGAAGTGAAACTTTTAATTCGACATTATTAGAAAGTTCGCTTTTTTAAAGTGTACTTAAGTGTGTTAAGAAACATGAAAGTGAACTTTCTTTAAATACACATAAATGGCCTTTTATTTCATTAATATTATAGTATCTGTTAATATTATATTATCTATAGTATAACTATATAGTTATAACTATATATACTATATAACTGTAGTTATATTATTAATATTATATTATCGTTATATATTATATGGGGTATATATTATAGTTTTATTAAAATATACATTTAAGATCTAAAGTAAGTGCACTTGTTTTTCACAAGGGTTTCTGCTGTGAGTCATACTAGCATCTCCTCTGGACATGTACAATGCGATCAAATGATTCATCAACATAATTGCTGTATTTAAAATAATAACCAAAGTGTAAAGCCAAATTGATTTCCCCAAAGCATATCCATTCCTAGCTGCACACTTCAACTAAACGTGTCCCTATAGACAAATGATTGACTTGTTATTGACCTCAGATAAGAAGTGCACTTCTTGGTCATCTCATTCCATGTGTGTTTTAAACTCTAGATGGAGCTACAGCAGAGAGAGAGACACAGCTTATACTCTATGTAAGGTTAAAGGGTTAGTTCACCCAAAAATGTAAATTCTGTCATTAATTCCTCACCCTCATGTCATTCCAAACCCGTAAGACCTTCGTTCATCTTCAGAACACACTAAGATATTTTTGATGAAATCCGAGAGCTCTCTGACCCCTAAATAGCAATTTAATTAACACTTTCAAGGCCCAGAAAGGTAGTAAAGACATCGTTAAAGTTCATGTGACTCCAGTGGTTCAACCTAATGTTATGAAGCGACAAAATAACGACTTTATTCAACAATCTGTCAGTCTCCTACACTGTTTAGTGTTTACGTAAATAGTGCAGCGCTTCCAAGTTCTACGGCTCCCCATTGGCCAGCTCCTGCGTCAGCATCACAAGCATGCGTCGTGGTGCTCACATGAACAGCGTCGGCCAATAGTAAGCCACCGTTTTGACGTAGCACTTCGAACGCGAACAGTTACTACATAAACTGCGTAGGAGATTGACACAGACGAGAAGAGATTGTTGAATAAAGTCGTTATTTTTGTTTGTTTTTGCGCACAAAAAGTATTCTCGTCGCTTCATAACATTAAGGTTGAACCACTGGAGTCACATGGACCTTGAAAGTGTTAATTAAATTGCTCTCTATTGAGGGGTCAGAGAGCTCTCGGATTTCATCAGAAATATCTTCATTTGTGTTCTGAAGATGAACGAAGGTCTTACGGGTTTGGAACAACATGAGGGAGAGGAATTAATGACAGAATTTACATTTTTGGGTGAACTAACCATTTAACCTTTACCAAGTAAACGGGAACACTTACATTTTTAATAATAGGAAAAAATGCCAAAAAAGGAGACTTTTAAACATGGCTTCATCTCTTATTTTTGTTACTTCTCTAATGTATTTTATTGATATACTTTATTCTTGTCTCAGACACAGGATTTCAATCTTAAGCAATAAAAATAAAATACAAGTTGTGATGTGTGAAGAAAAACAAAGGGAAAAAATAAGGTAGATATCGCTTGTGCACAAAATAATTTCAGTTTGAAGCTGTAATTATGAAAAATTGTGAAAATATTATGTAATATAGCTTTAGCAAGACAAAGGAGTCAGCAAAAAAGTTTGAAACGTGGTGAAAATTTCCAAGATTTTCAGAAAAAAAAAATACTGAATTTTTTTGGACATTGTTAATGGGCAAACTAAACTAGCAAGAGTACGAAACGTGTGTTTTAAGAGACTTTATATGTGCTAAATGTTCAAGAAACACCCTGGTAACTTGTAGTCTTTAAGTTATGAAATGGTGTAAGTTAGCTACTGTTATTTAAATAATTTTTTGTGGAAACGGTGATAAATTTACACCTAACATATTATGGTCTTTCAAAATTTTTAAATAAGTAGTTCACTTTAAAATGAAAATTAACCCATGATTTACTCACCCTCAAGTCAGAGTTATATTAAAAAATGCCCTGGCTCTTCCAAGCTTTATATTGGCAGTGATGGGGTCCATTGAGTTTGAAGCTCAAAAAAGTGCATTCATCATTATAAAAGTGCTCCACACGGCTCTGGGGGTTAATAAAGACCTTCTGAAGTGAAGCGATGCGTTTGTGTAAGAAAAATATCCATATTTAACACGTTATAAAGTAAAATATATGAAAAAAAAAATCTAACATTTCAACTTATGAAAAAAGCGTAACTGATGCGACGATGACGTCAGACGTAGCGTGAGCGTTTTGAACTGCGAGAGGCGTTACACTTTCTGCATAAGTTAAATATGGAAGGTGGTCCACCGGAAGACAGATATTTTACTTTATATTAGATGGATGCACTTTTTTGGACTTCAAATTTTGTGCTGCCATTCACTGCCATTATAAAGCTTGGAAGAGCCAGGATATTTATTAAAATAACTTTGGAGCAGACGCTGATTTTATCTTTTGCCGATCTCATGTCTCTTTTCCCTGCTCTAAATGATTGTGTTTGTACAATTTTAAAATGTACGAGTTTTAGAAAAATGCAAGCATGAAAATCCACTCCTAAACATATCCATCACTGGAATGGAAACAGATCATCCAAATTCACACAAAATAGTTATGAGATGGTCTCGTTTTTATCTCCAGGGACTAATAAAGCTAATGTTTTCGTAAGTGGAGTCGCTTCGGACAGCCAAAGACCACATGTTTGGTCATTTAACATGTGCTCAGGTTTGTTTTGTAACATAAGAATGAGAAAACAGCGGTTGGTCACTCTTTACAGCTCTGAGAGAAGTGAAAACGAGAAGGGGTTAACCTCTCTGTCCAGAGGACATCGTAAATAAACCACCGGCACAGTGAAGAACTCACTTGTCTTCTAGTCAAGGGTCCCGCTTGACACAAAACACAAAACACCTTTTTAATTCTTAATCTCTTTATCTTTGACAACAGCAATATTGAAGGAACTGATTTTTTTTGAACAGCTTGTGTGAATATGGTACTTGTGTTTTCACAAATACCAACAATATACAGCAGTGACTGACCGTCCAAAGAGAGGCTTCCTCCACGTCAGAGGATTTCTTTAAGAAAAAAAAAAAAGAAAAAAAAAAAGGAGAGTTTGCACTGAAATGCATGGACCGACACATTCATTCAGGGCACTGATTACCATTTAGACAATTCCCAAATGGCTTTTAGATGGAGGTTTTTTTTAATCGGAATCCTGTCATAATACATCCTAACTAAACCACAAAAGCCTTGTAATGGTACCATGAAAAAGTGTACAAAATTAATTATCTTTTTTAAAAAAATTAACTCAAAAATGAAAATTCTCATTCTTATGTTGCACCAAACATGCAAGACCTTCTTTCAATGGAACACAAAGGCTGAATTTTGAAAGAACGCATCAGTCATTATTTTTCATTAGAATGAAAGTCATTGAGGACTGTGGCTGTCGAACGAGAAGTGTCTTTAAAGTGGCCATTTCTGAAGTCATGTGATGGCTTGTGTGATAAACAGACCGAAATGACTTACATTTTGGTGTTCAAAACATTCATACTTCATACTTTGAATATTGTCCAATGGTCATATGTGCTACGATTTTTCATGGTGCTTATTTTATCCATTTTAAATCTTAAAGGGATAGTTCACCCAAAAATGATGTCATATGTTTGCAAATGGGCTGAAAATTTCCGGTAAATGGAGAAAAGTTTCTGAAATTTTTCCCCATAAAATTCTGGAAAGTTTCTGGAAACTTTTTAACCCTATTAATTCCTCACCCACATGTTGTTCCAAACCTGTAAGACCTTCATTCATCTTTGGAACACAAATTCAGATATTTTTGATGAAATCGAAGAGAATTCGCTCCCTCCATTGACAGCTACGCAACTACCACAGTGACGCTTCAAAAAGTTCATAAAGAGATTGAAAAACTAATCCATATGAACTAAGCGGTTTAGTCCAAATTGATCGCTTTATATGATGAACGGATTTAATTTAGGCAACTCACAAGTTGTGGTAAACAGAAGCGTGTGAGAACCAATGAGGTTTGTTCTTGCACGTCAAGCAGGTTCGGTTGAGCTTCCGTTTATGTTCGCTGAGCAATGTTAATATGTGAATAAAAGCCTAAATTAAATCTGTTCATCATATAAAGCAATCAATTTGGACTAAACCGCTCAGTTCATATGGATTCGTTTTTCAATCTCTTTATGAACTTTTTGAAGCTTCAAAGTGGAAGTTACGTAGCTGTCAATGGACGGACAAAAATCTCAGATTTCATTAAAAATATCTTTATTTGTGTTCTGAAGATGAACGAAGGTCTTACAGGTTTGGAACAACATGAGGGTGAGGAATTAATGACAGAATTTTCATTTTTACTCTTTAAGTGCAAAAGTGTGATCAACACAATCCTCAGAATTTATTTGTGTTGCCACCAGAAGGTGGTCACATGGTTTTGAAGGAGCATGAGAATGAGAACATGACAAAATTTATTTTAGGGTGAACACTTTCTATAAAGCTGGAAGATGTGATCTAAACCCTAAGACAAGAAAACATGAAATATATTGCACTGTTTCTCATCAGAGAGCTCTACGTGTTTAAATGACATTTACAGCTTCACGCACATGTGAAGTCTGATGGGTGACGGCTTTAAAAAAAAAAAAACTAAATCAAGGTGCGCATACACACACATGCTCACACTCACAGACAAGCAGTACCCATGATAAAGCAGTAATTCTGACACTGTAACACTGTAATATTTACCACTGAACCGTCTCGCTCAACCTTTAACATGAATGAAAAAGTCTCAACCTTCCTTCAGAATGAACATAGTGCTTTTTAAAATAAGGCCGATGGATATTTAAATGTTGCTCTTTACATTTCATGTTTAGGTAGAAAAAAAAACTTTTTCCTACCTAAAAAAAAACTTTTGAATCGTATTAGAACTTTCTAAATGTACTAAATGTAAAGGGATTTTCCAAAACGGTTTAGCTTCTTATGATATCCAAGCAGTCCGACTTTAGTGTCTAAAATTCATCCTTTAAAATGAATCTCGATCCGTTTCTCTTTGGCACAATCAAATCATTTAATAAATGTTCAATTATGCATACAGTCTTGAGTTGAGGCAGCAGCCAGCAGAACCTCGTCTAAACTGTGATGTGTTTAAATCCAAATTAGGGACACGTTCAGTATATAAACAAAAGGCAGCCTCAGCGTTCCTCACACAATAAATAACAACTAAACATCACAGCTGATCAGAGGCCGTCGTACGGTGCTGTCCGGGCAACAACTGGAGCTGCAATCTTCACATTACAGTAAACGTTCACTGGTCTTGGCTGAAAATGTCATAGAACCCCCTTGCGAATTATTTTGGGAAAATGCAAAACTGGCCAGTGTGGGGCCGACGTGATTGTAGGGGAGGGACTCGTTTTTAAAAGGCAAAGTGCCTTCGTCGGAGAGGTGTGTCAAGAAGGCTCTTCTCCCGTGATTGGCCAGTTGTTTGACTGACAGGCTTCAGGCCCTATAGGGTAACAGGGAGGTCTGGTGAGCCCAGGCCCTCTTCCAGCCACTGGACGGAAGCAGAGGCACCGCGGTGGAGTGTGGAGCGGTTGTGTATGCGTCTCAGACGGAGCAGGTACAGGAGGATGGACAAAAGCACCACCAGAAAACAGGCCAGGAAGAGATAGTGGTTATTCATGAAGGAGAAGCTGTGATGCCAGCGCGAGTGAGAGGCCTTCAGACTCTCCTGCTGGATGTCCCTGACCAACCCAAAAGACAAGAAATGATCAAAACTTTGCCATGTACACAATTTTACATTTTCCAAATATCTATGCATTGTTTATTGAAATCTACACAAAATAAAAGTGAAAATGTATACTTTTTGTTTTAATGTGATCTTTGTAAATATGGTTAGCATTTATGGAAGCTTGTTTCCGCCACGAAATAAAACAATTTAAAAGATAATTGTGACTTTTTATCTCATAATTGTGAGTTTATATCGCAATTCTGAGGAGGATGGACAAAACCACCACCAGAAAACAGGCCAGGAAGGCCATAAGTATTATATACAACACTTTTGTTAAAAAAAATTAATAAAATCAAATAAATTGTTACCTTAAAGGATTAGTTCACTTCAAAAGGAAAATTTCCTGATATTTTACTCACCCCGATCTCATCCAAGATGTCTTTCTTTCTTCAGTCGAAAAGAAATTAAGTTTGAGGAAAACATTCCAGGATTTTTCTCCCCATCACAGACTTCCATGGCAACCAAAATGTTGACGGTCCAAATCAATGCAGTTTCAAAGTCCTTGGTCAACATACTTTTTAACCTAAATTGCTCATCGTGCGCTGCTCTGCGCTCGCCAGTGATTGTGCAATCACGTCGAAAAGGTCACACTAGACGTAGGCAAAAGTACCGCGCACGTGTGAAGACTAATACAAACGCCCTTTAGCAAAAAAAAAAAAGAGGTAAAACAACAATGACGGATGATTTTAAAGTTGAAGATGGAGTGTTTTTTGGTAAAGGACGTTTGTATTAGTCCTCGCACGTTCGCTTGGGTCAGTCCTTCTGCCTACATCTAGTGTGACCCTATTCCTCGTCTGGGATCGTGCAGAGCCTCTGAAGCCCTTCGAAGGACTTTGAAACTGCATTGATTTGGACCTTTAACATTTTGGTTGCCATGGAAGTCTGTGATGGGGAGAAAAATCCTGGGATGTTTTCCTCAAGAAACTTAATTTCTTTTCGACTGAAGAAAGAAAGACATGAACATCTTGGATGAGATCGGGGTGAGTAAAATATCAGGAAATTTTCATTTTGAAGTGAACTAATCCTTTAAAACACTTTATAGCTATATAAAATGTGCAATAAAATCACAAAGAAGAAAGGATTTTAAAATTAAGTGGCAAAAACCTAACATTACATGTCTGAGACACTGAATTCATATTAGCAAAATTACACTTCAGGAAAAAAACCTTTGGTAGATGCTAATTTACAGGGCAAAGGGGTTATGAACTCAGAGTAAGAAAAGAGAAAAAGTACAAATTTACATGATGTGTATTAACTTTATATATTAAATTCAAGACAAGTCTGTGTACACTACCATTCAAAAGTTCATTAAGGCTGCATTTATTTGATAATACAGTAAAAACAGTATAATTGTAAAATTCTGTTACAATTTAAAATAACTTTTCTATGTTAATATATTTTCAAATGTGATCAAAGCTGAATTTTCAGCATCATTAGTGTCTTTAGTGTCACATGATCCTCACATGAGTGTCACGTGATCCTTCAGAAATCATTCTAATATGATGATTTGCTGCTCAAGAATGATCAGAAATCAGAAATGCTGCTTCATAGTTTTTTTTGATGAGCTAAGTTCAAAAGAACAGCATTTATTTGAAATATTCTTTAGTGTTACTTTTAATGCATCCTTGCTGAATAAAAGAAAAAAACAGCAGTTTTGAACAGTAGTTTTCTAAAAGTTTAGTAGCTAAAGTACTGTACATTTATGAGGGGGGGAAAAAAACACAAATTGCTATTTTTTTGGGTTTAAAAGAAAAGACGACTCAAAACAAGTCAGTGTATACAGTAGTGGCCAAAAGTGATGTCAGGTCTAGGAAAACTGACATCTTCACCCTTTATTCAAATATTATTAAAAATCAGTTAAAAGCATATTGTGTAGTTGTGCTTTTGTTTTATTTGTGATAACGCAATGAAACATGACAAATTGTGCAGACATCATTTTTGGCCACGCTGTTATATAAAGAAATTATGAACACATGCAAAAACAAGAAAGAACCAACGAAATATTAATAACTGATTATGTTGTAGTCCCTGTATGCTTTAACCTGTGAGCTTTGTTTTTCTATGCATTTTTTGCATAAACCAAGTTAAGTCTTCTGTTCTTCCCTCATATTTAAACAGGGTATCTGCAGGTTTCACCAAGTCAAATTTAAGACCTTTTTAAGAGCATTATGAATTCAATTTAAGACCTATATCACACAATAAACGCTTTAAGTTTAGGTAGGCTACTGTTTTTTTTTTCTTTTCCCTGTTGTATTTGTTTAACATTAACGACACAAACAGAAGCGGGTATAGGCTAGGCTAACTGGAACTGGAAGAACTGGAGAACTGTTAGCTGAAGAATAAAATCCATTTTATGTGTCTGTGGTACAATCCAAAAGAGACTCACGCCAATAACACAAAAGCTGATTGGCTGCCATATAAGATGCATGTTGGTCTCATTTGTAGTTGTAATACAGCGAACTATAGTTGGACTAGCGAAAGAAAACTACAACACCCTGGAATAAACACACACACACTAAAGCGCTGCGGGAGGCAGCATTGCACTCAGCAAAATAGCTCCCTTGTCATGGAATATTATTTAACCATAGGCCTATATTAGAAATAAACTAAACAGGCTGAATTTTTACCTCAGTATGTTTCTTCTGTGAATATCTTTACGTTTGCCATTACGCTCATTTTATTTCTCCATGGAAGTTTCTCACAAACAGTCAGGCAGCGCGACACTGATACCAGAAATACACTATCCATTATCTAATCACTGAATTGCGCTGAATGTAATAAAAATCAGAAGAATCATTCTCGTGATGTTACGCTGCCATTTGTGTAAACTTGCATGAACCCATTTAAACTAGTTAGGAGGCTGGTCAGCTAGCTGTAGTTTGACTGGATTCTGCCACCACAAGTCTCTCTGATGACGACGCAGTAACTAATGTTACAGCGGGGGGAAATCTGCGGTTTGTCCAATGATAACAGTCACTTTGTCCGTCAGACTGCAGAAATTTTCCCGGTAATGTGACCAAAAATATTTAAGACCCATTGAATCTGAATTTAAGACATTTTAAGACTTTTTAAGGACCCGTGGACACCCGGTTTAAAATATTTAAAAATATATAAAATATTTTCCTCATATTTTGATAGTTTAATGAAACTTGTAGGGCCACAAATATCCCTTCTACACATCACTTTTGGCCACTACTGTATATATTGCACAGCATAAATGAGTACACCCCTGAAATGTATTAAAAACATATACTTAATAAATACAGAGAAATATGTCATTAATATCCATAAAATAAGTACATTGTTTAAATGAAGGCCGGGGGAAAAACACCCAAACCTGCCGCTATAATCAGTCACTCTTGCGCACAAGACAAAGCCTGGGAGATTCAAACGCACAGTGGAAGTGATGAAAAAATATAAAATCTTCTGTGTTTATTCAATTATATTTTTGACAATACACACCGTTTCATGTCATACTAAGGGTTTCCTAAGGGTACCCTTAACCTTATAACTAAGGGTTTTCTTAACTTAAGGGCTATCATGCATCTTTAATGGGGAGCGTTGCTCAACTCGTCTTGTCACAGAATCTCCCACAGGTGATCAAGTGTGTTAAGACTGGGTGAAATACATGTACACAGAAGGTTTTTCACCTTGGTAGAAGGCATATCGTCATTGTCATGTTGGAAAAATGTAAACGCACGTTATAAGCGACTCAAACTCGCAGTGCTTTCAGACGGAGCAGCGTTTACTACTGATCACAGAGCCGCTCTTCACTGACACGCTGGACATACATTTATTTAATTAAAATCGCAGCCTTTACGCTTTCATAATCGCACATAAGCCAAGTGCAGCCCCATTGGACATGAGGCTATATCTCCACAACGCTTTGGCGTATTCAGACCAAACTTGGTACATGTCATTCCAAACATGACCTGAGGCTACATGCAGCATTTCAGCACAGCGCCACCTACTGGTCAAAAGATATGAAAAATCTAAATGATACCCACTTTTCCCATATGGGCCATTTTGAGCGTCGGCCATTTTGAATTTTGTCCTAAAATTCTATATTTTTAAGAACACATTAGCATATCATTACGAAACTCAGTATGTGTTATCAGGACCATGTCCTGAACGGACTCAAAGTTATGAGACAAAAGTCAAAAGTTATAATGAAATTTCCAAACATTTTAATGAATTTAATTTTAATGAAACTGGTCTGATAGATTCCTTAGGTCATGCTGAGAACAATGATATCAATTATGCCATATTTGCTCAAACTTGCTATCCGCCATTTTGAATTTCTTTGAAAACATACTTTTTCGAACAAAGATGGTTTGATTTTCACCAAAATTGGCTCAGATAATCTTAAGACCATGCTGGCAAAAGGTTATCAAAAGCTTTTTAATAGACCAAACCGTTCTTGAGTAACGCATCAACAAAGAACAAACAAGCTGATTCTTAGGATGTAACTCTCATTGGTCCTTTCTGTGCTTGGCCCCGATAATTGCTGCTTGCAGCTAGATTTAACTTTATTGTGCTTTGGCTACAGTAGGTAGTTCCAGTGTGGACAAAAACCATGCACGTCACTTCTGCAGGCTGCATCTTACTCTGAGATAAACACTCACTCTTTTCATAGCTTTTGCTGGCTCTGAGACACTCGCTTGGTATTTCTCCTGCTCTTTGTCTAGCAAAAAAAAAAAAAAAAAAAATCACTCAGCTTAAAATAAAGGCCTGATTATTTCAGGGGCCTTGATACAAGTCCATTGTTTTTGAATTTGTGTGTTACTTCTGCTATATTTTCACATTTAAAACAATGGTTTGGTAATCCTCTTGCACCACTGTCCTCTTTTGTGCTAAGAAATATGTCTCCTGACAGTTCTCTCCCAAGTGGTTCCATTGTTTTCAGCATTAAGCCTGAGAATGATTCAGTGGGCTATATAACACTTTTAATTGTCAATAAATGTTTTGGTTCAACATACTTACCTGTTGATCAAAAGCAACACAACATTTAATCACTTTGATGAGAACATTTTGACATGCTTCTTTGGTAATTGATCAAACAGACTTCCTGGAACATTATATCTCTACAGAACACTAACATGTCTTCTAAGTAAAGAGTAATTGCTGAATTTGTTAAGTTTCAGAGGGGATGTACTCATTTATGCTGTGCATTGTGTATATATATATATATATATATATATATATATATATATATATATATATATATATATATATATATATATATATATATATATATATATATATATATATATATATATATATATATATAAAAAGGTACACCTAAAGTCAACTAGGCAAAAATATTGTACCTTAGAGGTAGAAAACGTGTGCGGTACAAAATGGCTCCTAGTGTCCACTGCACTTCTTTGTCATACACCAGCAGGGCCGTCCTGAGGTTCTCGTACGCCGCTGGAAACGCAAAACCTGAGTGGAGCACCTCGTACATCCACGCAGACTTGAAGCACTGATACCTGCAGGAGAGAGGGGCGGCCCATTTATGCCTTTTCCCAAACTGATCGCTGAAATGATGTACAAAGTACTGTACAGTTGTATTTTAAACTTACCTCAATCTATGCTGGTCAGCATGTGAGGCGTAAAGACCTCGATCAAACCGCTCTTTTAAAGTTTTCCACTGGGTGGCACAGTAGCTCTGAAATTAAATGGATCAGGTCAATAATAACTTTAAAACCTAACAGCATTATGCAATTAATTTTACTCCCTGAGCTTAAAGCTCCTGATGCACAAAATCAAGTCCCACCCAACATTTTTTCTTGCTCAAGAAGCCGTTTCACTCGGATATACATCACAATAGGGAAGAAAAGACTGTTGCAACTTCTGCTTCATGTTTAAAAAAAAAAAGAAAAAAAAAAAAGTTTAATCTTGGGTGGGACTTCATTTTATCCACTGGGATCCTGGAAATGCTTGCTGTAACAAAAATTGTGTCTTTCCTCTAGGGGTGTGCAATATACAGTATATCGTCTATGATAATATCGTAATTAGTTTTAACGATGTGCAATCTGACATTATCGAGTATGTTCCTCACTTTACAAACACTTTGCAAACAATACACGCCTAGACAGTGCATACACGGCATGATGTATCCTTTTCGGTTTAGGTTAGACTACTGCGCGTGCACATTTAGATTTACTCTATTAAAATGCTGTAAAAAATGCCCCTGTATTGAGTATTGTCTTTTAGGCTATATTTATATCATATGATATAGTTAAGCAATCACACAAAGCGTGCTGTTTCCCCCCCCAAATATCAGAAGATTGCAAATACAATATTGATTTTATACAACAGTTAATAAACAAGAACTCAATATTAAGTGACTTGCATACTAGACTAGGGTTACTAAATGAATCAGTCCAGTTGAACGAATTGGTTGAATGAATGATTCAATGACTCACTCAATAAGAAAGTGAAATGCTTTGTTCCTGAAATGATCAGCCGTTTGAACGAATTGGTTAAATTAACAACTCAATAATTCGCTCATTAACAGTGACTTGCCGCCACCTACTGGTGGTTATAGTTTCATATTTTAAGTATCTTTTCGATTTTAAAATCAATCAATGTTTTATGTTTAAAACATCAAAACATTATGCTGCAACTGCAGGTTAAATGCATGCATGTCCCTCTGAGCTGCATTAAACAGACTGTAAATGCATCTAAACGCCTCTGTATTGCAAAAACGGATTTAGTTGATTTCATTTGATTAGTAACAGCCCTATAGTGTCTTATTATTCTAATTTAATTTATTGATTAAATGTAATTTAACATAATAAATTATACATAGGCTATATTTAATTAGGCAAGAACAAATAATTGCCCCTATAAAAAGGTAAAAATCTATTTAAACTTATTTGAAATTTTACTGTCATTGCTGCGACGGCAGTCCTAAACCTACTAAGGTCCCAGCACAATAACACACTCAGCAAAATATTGTCTAATCATCGTTATTGACAAAATCCCAGAAAATATTGAGATATTCTTTTTTGTCAATATCAATGTCAATATTCCTCATTTAGTGTTGCAGGGCATCAGTGTACCTTAGCAGCATTGGAATATTTAGTGGAGTTGTAGTCTCCTCCCATGCGCAGCACATCTTCAGTACAGTAGTAAAACTCGGAGAAGCCGTAGAACTGGCTGTTGGGGAAGTCGATGGGCGGCTGGTAGACTCCGTTAAGTGATGTGTTGGTGTCATTGGTGCGGTTGAGGAATGGCTGGAGCAGCAGACGGCAGCGGTCAAAGTCTCCAGTGCCACGCAGGTGCACCCTCTGGTCCTGGGGACCCACCTCATCCTGGAGGTCGGCTGGCAGGCAGGGGTCGAGGATGGGAGAGTCTGCGCCCTCTCCTTGATGCTGACCCAAGAGCCTAGAGACAGTGGAGATCAATAAAAAAATGCCAAGAAATCTTGGGTAACAGATCAAATGTTGACAATATATTTGCACAAAATTATCTACCATCATGAATACTGTTAATTTTCCAATGACTAGTTAGACTTGTTTAAACGAAGATGTTTCAACCTGTTATGTTAATGGTTGTCATTTAAACTTCAAGATCGTAAGTTTAAATGACAACTTTGATTCATTACTGTGAATCAGTTCAAACAGTCGGTTTCAATGAATTGTTTCCAAACTGATGTTTGTTTTTGTTATCACTTAATGTTCATTGACACTGACACAGGGTATTTTAAATAAATTAAATGTTTTAAGAAAAAACAAGTAGATAATATTGCTGATTATTGATATATATATGCGTGCATATAAAAATGAAATTCTGTTCCTTGTGTTCATTTGGTTGAAGATTGTGAAAAATAACATGCCTAGCTAGCAATATAACTAGACAGATATTGAAGATATTGAAAAATGTATACAAAGTTATATTTTAACTACACTACCATTTCAAATTTTGGGGCTGGTAAGATTTTTGAATGTCTCTTCTGCTCACCAAGGCTGCATTATTTGATTAAAAATACAGTAAAAACAGCAATACTGTGAAATATTATTACAATTCAAAATAGCTGTTTTCTATTCTAATATATTGTAAAGTGTAATTTATTCCTGTGATCAAAGCTGAATTTTCAGCATCATTACTCCAGTCTTCAGTGTCACATGATCCTTCAGAAATCATTCTAAAATGATGAATTGATGCTCATTTTTTTATTATCATCAATGTTAAAAATGTTTTCCTAGGATTCTCTGCTGAATAGGATTATGAAACATGACAGCATTTATTTAAAATATAATCTTTTGTAACATAATAAATGTCTTTACTGCCACTTTTGCATCTGTGCTGAATAAAATTATTAATTTATTTTAAAAATTAAATAAAAATCTTGCTGACCCTAAACTTTTGAAAGGTAGTGTACAGGGCTTGACATTAACTTTTTTGCTCACCAGCCACTGTGGCTAGTGGTTTTCCAAAGTTACAAGCCACTCAGCATTTTCACTGGTCACCATTTTGACATCTATACCGTGGGGAAAAACTGCCATATAGATATTTTTTATACCGTCTTAATATTAATATTATATATTTGGCAGCAGGTATATTAGGCTACTGTCACTTTAAGACCTGACGCACGGATCCATTATACTGTTACACATGCGTTTTCTTTCTCAAATGTGTCACTCGCTGTTGGAGAGATGAGAGAGAGAGAAAGAGACGCTGGTGTTGTGTGTCTATTCTGTGGAAAATGAGTATTGAAAGCGTTTCAGATATTTCTGTATCGATATATATCGAAAAATCTATATTTTTGACAACACTACACTGCACTTAGTTTATCATTTCAGATGCCTTTTTAAAAGACTACAATTGAAAAATGTATATTAGATATACACTGCTGAAATCAGCCCGCATTTGGTGGGTTGGCGGGTGTTAATGTCAAGCCCTGGTAGTGTATATCGTCTAGCTCAAAAAAAAAATATTGATCATACTTGTTTTGGATTTGTGTGGTGCTGATGAGGTTTTCCTCATATCTCCGGCGGGCCGCATTTCCTCCGAAACCCAAAAATGTTGAGACGTAAACACGGTACACGTGTTCTGTTCTGTGAGCGTCACAGCCCAGGTTAAACTCCGCCAGCAAATTCTTGGCTATCTCTTCCTGGTAGCACAGAGAGAAATATAAGACAGCTGTGGAAAACAGATGTTAACAGAGGTTCCTTATGGGCAACACAGTCTTCTAAAAATACAGATCTGCTCTGAAGAGCAGCTGAATTGCACATTTCTTTAAACACAGAAGCAGCAAAGCAAGTGAAGCGAGAAGCAGCATCATATTTGTACGATGATATTTAAAAGAATGTTCAGGGTTCAAAACAAGTGAAGCTCTATCAAAAGCATCTGTGGCGTGTCGATTAACACAGAAAATAATAGACTCATCCGTCAGTAAAAATTTACATTAATGAACTTACAATGGAAGTCTATGGGGCTCCTGTGGAGGGATTTTTCTTGGGACATATTTCTGGTATCCAGGAGTTGAAAGACTGGCTATAACTTTGCATAGACCAAGTTAGTTTGTAATCTTATAACACTAGTGTCAAGTTAACACAAAGTTTCAGTCCAGTGTCAACAGTTCAAAAGTTTGGGATCAGTAATTTCTTCCTTATAGGAAGTCAATACTTTGTCCTTATCCAGCAAGGACATGTTAAATTGATCAAAAGTGGCAGTTAAGACTTTGTTACAAACAAATTATATTTTTATTAAAAGAACCCTGAAATAAAACTTATGAAGCAATGTTTTCAACATTGATAATCATAAATGTTTCTTGTGCAGCAAATCATCATATCCGAATGATTTCTGAAGGATCATGTGACACTTAAGACTGGAGTAATGATGCTGAAAATTCAGCTTTGATCACAGGAATAAATTACACTTTACTATATATTCAAATGGAAAATTTTAATAAAATTCTTTTAAATTGTAATATTTCACAATATTACTGTTTTTACTGTATTTTTGATCAAATGTAGCCTTGGTGAGCAGAAGTGACTTCTTTCAAAAATATTATTTAAAAAAAATCTTACCGACCCGTGTTTTGACCCACAGCCTTCCATTGTAAGTGCATTACTGTAAACATTTTTTGTTGTTGTTTTTACAAAATGAGAGATTATGATCAGACATCCTATAATCGACAGCACATGTGCCGTACGTAGAGCTTCAAGAGTGCTGATCTGAGAACATCCCTTTAAAAGCTCACAAGCTCTAATTCAGATGCAGAAAAATACTGAAGAACACAATGAAAACACTGAACACTTCATTTCAGCGGCAGGCATTCATTTGTGATGAACCAGAATTATTAAACAGAATTAAACCCAAATGGTGCATACACACACACACACACACACACACACACACACACAAGACTAATATTAGACTATGAAACTCTCACCAAATTACTGGGATTCAATTAAATGTTCCAATATTGTTTAAGGGGGTCATATCATAAAGAAAAGTAGATAACCCTTTTTATCTAATTTACATGTAAAAGCCTTAAAAGGTACAGCAGGAAAAACAGCCTGATTAATTATGAGTCAGAGAGAGGTAAGAAATGGTTATCTGAAACAAAAGCTGATCTTAAGATAATTTTTTTGTGTGTGTGTTACACAAAAACTAGGCATGCATGTCCACTACTAAAACCTAACCTTCATTGGGCCGAAAGCAGATTGTACAAATTCCTCTGAATGGGATCCTAACAAACTACTCCGAATGAGATCCTACAAATTCATATGAATTAGCCACCAATTCACAATTTTTAGAAAATAAAAAACTAAGCATGAAGGTCCCCTGAACCTAACCTTCATTGGGCCGTAAACTACTCCGAACGGGATCCTGCGCACTACTCCGAACGGGATCCTGCGCACTACTCCGAACGGGATCCTGCGCACTACTCCGAACGGGATCCTGCGCACTACTCCGAACGGGATCCTGCGCACTACTCCGAACGGGATCCTGCGCACTACTCCGAACGGGATCCTGCGCACTACTCCGAACGGGATCCTGCGCACTACTCCGAACGGGATCCTGCGCACTACTCCGAACGGGATCCTGCGCACTACTCCGAACGGGATCCTGCGCACTACTCCGAACGGGATCCTGCGCACTACTCCGAACGGGATCCTGCGCACTACTCCGAACGGGATCCTGCGCACTACTCCGAACGGGATCCTATGAATGCGATCCTACAAATGACTCTGAATGAGATCGTATAAATTCGTATGAATTAGCCACCAATTAACCAAATTGTGAAATAGTTGCAAATTTCCTATTGTGAAAACTATTGAGTGTGCTGAACAACATTTTTTATTATTATTATTAATTAAACAAAAAAAATCAAATGTATTGAAGTGATGAATATGGTCCCCTTTAATGACTGCTGAGGAGCAGTTAGTATCGTCTCAGAGCTTAAGCACATGCTGCTATATGAGCATGCAGCAGGCTCATCTCAGTCCAAGGCAGTTCAGCAAAATTCACCATGGCCTCGTACTGCACTGACTGGGCCAAGGACCACAGAGTACCAGGAGAACAAGAATGAGACAATGAGAATGACAAAGCCAAACTTAGCTTTCAAATATATGGGAAATTGTCAGATAATAACCTGTTGTGGAGAAGCAAAGCTTACAGTTTTGGGCACTTCGTATGCGATCTGAGTGGAGACGCCGCCCATGTCCAATACGCCAGCCGTACGCTTGCGCACCAGCGTCTCCTGCTGGTCACTGCCAGGAACCTGCACCTCCACCACTGCCTCATGTTCTGAGACAAGTCAAGAAAATATAAAAAAGAAAGGAGAAAAATATTTTGTAGGACGTTTAAAATGTTAGAAGAGAAGAAAATGGCACAATATCTCTTACCATCCTCAACATGATTAAAACGTCCCAGAACAAAGTTGATACCTATCCATGCATACACCCCTGCACAAATAGAAAATAAATTAATTAAATTCCACAGAATTCAAATTTTCACTCAGCACAAAAAATGCGGTCAGTAAGATTTTTTTTTTTTCAAGAAATAAATTTATTCAGCAAGGAATTTAAATTAAATTGATCAAAAGTGACATTAAAGACATTTATAATGTTACAAAAGATTCCTATTTCAAATAAATTCTGTTTTTTTTAAACTTTCTATTCTTTAAAGAGTTCTGAAAAAAATGACCAAAGATTTCATGAAAATATTAAGCAGTTTTCAACATTGAGAATCAGAAATTTAGCAGCAAATGAATACTGGAGTGAAAATTCAGCTTTGATCTAATATATTAAAATAGAAAACTTTTACATTTTAATTATTTCACAATATTTGTACTGCATTTTTTTAACAAATAAATGCAGCCTTAGTAGTTAAAAACATAAAAAAAACTTCCCGACCCCAAACTTTTAAACTGTAGTGTAGATTTGCGCAACATTTGAATTTAACCCTTGCATATATGAACTGATGACTCCAGAGGTGGTTCTTACCTTCCTGTTTGCCTGAGATAACTTCCACATGCGAGTCGGAAAACAAGAAGTTGAAATTCACTGGAATGTCAGTCCTCAAATCCTCCAGCAGGGCCTCCTGCTGGCTGCAAACAAACACAATCTCTTAGCACATGTGGCAGCTTTCCCACAGCACGCATCTAATATGAGTGTGTGATTAGACACCTTTCAGGCAGGACTCTCATTCCCGCAGTGCACAGGATGTAGAGTGGCGTTTCCTGGTGCTTGTTTTTAGGGATGTGCTGAGCAGCAAAGCTCAGCAGAGGGCTGATGTAGTCGCTGGCCTTGTCTGGTGTGGATGCATACTCGGAGATACCTGAAAAGACATCAAATAGTATTACTGACACAAACTTCATTCAATTTTGATTCACAAGCTCTTGATTCATTTCAATTCAATACGGATTCATTTGGATATATATATCAGGTAAAGTACATGTCAATTTCTCTCAAAAGAAATAAAATCTCTCAACTAAAGCTGTAAACCATACATGGAATCCTGTCAGTTCACTAATTCCTATTTTAATTTAATAATTAACACTAAACTATTTTTTTAAATAATACCTATATAATATAACTACTTCAAACATACATTAAAAAAGACATTACTCAAGTAAAAACAAAAATATAATGAATAATATAGTGCATGTAATATATATATATATATATATATATATATATATATGATAATACAAGCTTTTGCTTTCTGCACCATCAAGGAAATCATTTTTAATGACAGAATTAAATTTTTTGGGTGAACTAAATCTTTAAGGCAGAGGAAAAAAAAAAGAGGAGAGCCCTTGTTGCAGTCTGGGCAAATGTAACAACGATCGCTGTGGTTTATGTCAATTGATGTCATTTTGCATTCGTCGCTTTTTCAATGACGTATGACTTGCATTGACAGGGGAATATCCGATCTGTCCGCTTACATGGCAGACACAAATGCACATATTCGATTCATATCAGATTTACTTCCACATGAATGAGGCCTGAAACCGATCTGAGAATATAGACTTTTATAGAATATAGACTTTTGCTTACACGTTCATGGGTTATATCCGATCTGTGCCACAATGCCACATGGGAGAGGCGGAGGGATCAGAATTGGGTCACTTGAACCATGTAATGTAAATGTGGCCTAAGATATCAGCATAGGCCATAACATTTTTTTTTTAAAATCAATATCGACTGACCACTTTTTACCATTCCAGACCATGATTCTGCTTATTAGCCGTGTTTCCACTAGGGCTTGACTGGGCCTCGTAGGGGCTTCCTCGGGGCCAATGGCCAGGGTTTTTTGGCCCGTCGAATACCTTGGTCCAAAGCGGGCCAGCTCGGGCTAGAGGAGTGGTTACGAACAGAGACGGAGTTTATCTGAGTCTGGAGACAGCAGCGCCACAGATGATTTCATACACCAGAGCATCAGCATTAAAGACTTTCAAATCATTTTAGCTTTTGAGTTTGAATAACTTCTGTTTGTGATCCGATGTGGATTCTGATCACTGTATAAGGCAGAAATACTTATATGCGATGTAAAAGCCTATGCGCACGAACCATTACCATAGTTAATATGGTAAATACGACCGCTTGAAGAAACCCGACATATCATATAGGCTATCACAATCATGTATTTATTTTATCTGTCAGTGTGTCTCGTCTCTTTATACCGGACTGTCTGATATCCATATTTAGCTCAGCATGTCATAAAATAAAGCAACTCCAGTCTTTCTGTTTCTCTGACTGAAAATATAATTGTATTGGGACTGTTACTGGAGAGAGTGCTAAATCTCTCCAGGCTGTATTTTTGGTGGAAAATTTGTAGAAATGGTCATTCTTCTGTCCTGTGACTACAAATAAACAGAAACAACTGAATAAGTACGCGTGTCCTCTTTCTTTTGTTAAATAACGGTAATACCACTATTTCTGTGTGACTACTGTGCAATCTTGACACAGATTAAATCATTATGATCAATGCATCACTTATTATTGTAAAACTGTGGTAAATCATGCTTGGGTTTTAAATCTTTAAACGACAACCAACAAACAACTGTGTTTATCTTGTTCGTTTTCCAGTGATTTCTTTCTGAGCAGTTTTCTGATAAAACTTCCATTTGTTGGTGAAATGAAGGGTTTGTGTGACGTTGTTCCAGAGAGGCATGTTACGGGCAGGTTTTAGTGAAACACAGTGTGGTTTTGGGCTCAGTGCTACTGGTCCGAGGCTATTAGCCCAGCCTGGACCGTTGAAAGCCCTGGCTCACACTGGCCCAAAAGCGGCTATTCATTCCCTTACTGACCTGGCTTGATCTTCATCACTACAGGCTTCCTGTGCTTGTCTCGCATCTGCTTGATGTCTAGGAGTTCGTGCAGGTTGCCGTTGTGCTGGGGCCATGTGTACACGAACACGCGGGAGCCACTACTTCCACAGTCCACCACCAGCCCGTAGTTCAGATTGGGATTATTAGTGTCCGTGGCCTCCATGTCCGGCACCCGACCCAAACGTCTAGAGGAGACACATTGGTCACAATGATTAGATTTGCTGAGAGATGCGTAACAGATGTAAGAGAAGTGATGAGAACTAATATGCGCTTTACGTGTGAATGTGCCTGTCCTCTCTTAGCCAGCTGTACTGGCCCTTCTCCGTGACCAGCAGCAGGTACAGCAGCCCCATCACACCGGCCAACAGACCCAGCAGCAGCAACTGCCTGAAGGAAGGCAGCAGGAACCGGGGCAGCACCACCGGAGACAGGCTGAAGTGCCAGGAGGCTGGAAACAGGCAGGAAATGCTAATCCTGCAGGGAAAAGAAATAATGATGAGCAATGTATCACTATGGTTACTGGTTCCTTTTAGCTTGTTCTATTTACTTAAAGGGATAGTTCACCCACACATAAAAATTCAGTCAACAATAACTCACTCTCATGTCATTCCAAACCCATAATCTCTCATTCATCAAGACATTTTTAAAGAAAGCAGAGATGTTTCTGTCTTTCCATTGACAGTTCAAAACGTTCAACAGACATTGTAAAATAAATCCATATTAATCGAGCGGTTTAATCCAAATATTCTGAAGATTGTATGATGAACAGATTTAATTTAAAAGACTTCAATTAAACCGCTCAATTCATACGGATTTATTTTACAATCTCTGTATGAATGACATTCAATGGACTGACAGAAATCTCTCTCAGATTTCACTAAACAGATCTTCATTTGTATTCCAAAGATCAGCAAAAGTCTTACAGGTTTGGAACGACATGAGTGCGAGTAATTAATGACAGAATTTATTTTTTGGTGAACTAACCCTTTATTTAAAACGGGCTAAAACACTGTGTCCAGTCCACTGTATTATGTTAAATTAAAGTTGACTTAATCCATTTGTGTTTGGATGACATGAATCATCTTTGTTGCATTAACTGAAATGGCATGAGTGTATTTTTAGTTCTCACTCAGCATGCTTTGCATTAGGACTGAATTGGGAGAGTAACGCTGTATCCAAAATCGAATCTTTCCCTACTATATAGCATGTGAAAAACAATACGCCAAAAAAGTACTACGTCCAACAAGATATGATTTGAAAAACAGTAGGCGAAAAGTCCCTGGAAGACCTACTACTTCCGGCGTGATTCTGAAGTGTGCATACGACGGACACTTTACTATCCCATGAGGCCACGGGAGAGGATTTGTGAACGGCAGTAAAGCGACACAACTGACACTGGTAGGTCACATGACAATAACAGAATGGCGGATGTAGTATGTCTGAATGTCATTCATACTATATAGAGCTAATTTTTTTTTTAACGGCCCTGAAGTAAACTCAAATTCAAATCTAGTACCAGCTCAGACAGTAAGCGATTTTGGACGCAGCTTTAAGTGTTATTTTATGTATATATATGTATATGTACACTCACCTAAAGGATTAGGAACACCATACTAATACTGTGTTTGACCCCCTTTCGCCTTCAGAACTGCCTTAATTCTACGTGGCATTGATTCAACAAGGTGCTGAAAGCATTCTTTAGAAATGTTGGCCCATATTGATAGGATAGCATCTTGCAGTTGATGGAGATTTGTGGGATGCACATCCAGGGCACGAAGCTCCCGTTCCACCACATCCCAAAGATGCTCTATTGGGCTGAAATCTGGTGACTGTGGGGGCCATTTTAGTACAGTGAACTCATTGTCATGTTCAAGAAACCAATTTGAAATGATTCCAGCTTTGTGACATGGTGCATTATCCTGCTGGAAGTAGCCATCAGAGGATGGGTACATGGTGGTCATAAAGGGATGGACATGGTCAGAAACAATGCTCAGGTAGGCCGTGGCATTTAAACGATGCCCAATTGGCACTAAGGGGCCTAAAGTGTGCCAAGAAAACATCCCCCACACCATTACACCACCACCACCAGCCTGCACAGTGGTAACAAGGCATGATGGATCCATGTTCTCATTCTGTTTACGCCAAATTCTGACTCTACCATCTGAATGTCTCAACAGAAATCGAGACTCATTAGACCAGGCAACATTTTTCCAGTCTTCAACTGTCCAATTTTGGTGAGCTCGTGCAAATTGTAGCCTCTTTTTCCTATTTGTAGTGGAGATGAGTGGTACCCGGTGGGGTCTTCTGCTGTTGTAGCCCATCCGCCTCAAGGTTGTGCGTGTTGTGGCTTCACAAATGCTTTGCTGCATACCTCGGTTGTAACAAGTGGTTATTTCAGTCAAAGTTGCTCTTCTATCAGCTTGAATCAGTCGGCCCATTCTCCTCTGACCTCTAGCATCAACAAGGCATTTTCGCCCACAGGACTGCCGCATACTGGATGTTTTTCCCTTTTCACACCATTCTTTGTAAACTCTAGAAATGGTTGTGCGTGAAAATCCCAGTAACTGAGCAGATTGTGAAATACTCAGACCGGCCCGTCTGGCACCAACAACCATGCCACGCTCAAAATTGCTTAAATCACTTTTCTTTCCCATTCTGACATTCAGTTTGAAGTTCAGGAGATTGTCTTGACCAGAACCACACCCCTAAATGCATTGAAGCAACTGCCATGTGATTGGTTGATTAGATAATTGCATTAATGAGAAATTGAACAGGTGTTCCTAATAATCCTTTAGGTGAGTGTATATATATATACATAGAATTATTATTATTATTCTATGTAATATATTCTTATTTTATGAATAAAGGCAAAGACACAGTCACCATGGAATAAAAATTGACAATTGACTACTGTAGCATTTATTATAAATGAATTATCTGTGCACATCATATATTTTTTTAATTCATGTGCCCTCATAATCTTTAATAAGATTATTTAATCCTCTTGCAGCAATGTCTCTTCTCTTCTCTGATGATGCCTTTACTGGCGCGAGGGCAGGGCAACCTGTCACTCACATGAGATCGACCAATAGCAAACCACAACCTTCCAATCAATTCCCTATGCACAAAATCAAGTCGAGTCCTACATATTTTTTTTTGTTCGAGAAGCCATTGCACTCGGATATGCGTCACAAGAGGGAAAAAGAGACTATCGCTACTTCCGTTTAATGCCGACTTTTAGGTGCGAGGACACAATTTCACAGGCAAAAAAGGTCCATTGTATATTGTCAACAGTTGTAGTACTCGAGATCAGTCTTGGCCTTTTTTTCTTTTTTTTAAGGTCTTGGTCTTGTCTTGGTCTCAACACACATTGGTCTTGGTCTCGGATTAGGTGGCCTTGACTACAACACTAGTCAACAGTATAGCAATGTGTGAAGCTCAGCTCAAAGAGAAGTTGCTTTCAAACCAAGCAGCTTTATGTTGGTCAACCCAGTGAATTCGAGCTGTGAAATCTGCATGATGGGTTTCCTGTTCTATGGTTACCATTGTACTGAAGATTACAGCTTGTGGTTAGTATGTATAATGGTTACATATACATGACTACGGTGGTGTTGTTTTTTTGTTTTGTTTCATTCAGCATACATAGCTATGCTAATGTCAAACTAAAAATGTTTGTCTAAAATTCAGGGTGCACTAATGGAACATTCACAACAAGACCAGGATAGAGCATTTAGAAAGTAAATGCATCTATTATTATTTCATGTCAAGCAGGAGAAACTTCAGTGATATCAATAAGGCAATCGTGTATTTGTGTAGTTGACAAATAAGCAGTAAAAAAATGTTTTTTTGTAAAACACCACTTTTGAAGAAAAACTGCATATGTTGTGTAGTGTGAAGTCTGATGTTTGAGAAAATATAAGGGGTCACTAACTTTGTCAATTCTTTCACTGCTTTTTGAACATTTTTACTGAAATGTGTCCTATGGTGTGACAGAAAGAATGAAGAATACAGCGGTGTCGCACCAAAGGACAACAGAAATCAACACTTTTATAGTGGATATCTGAACAATTCTGAGACAAAAACTAACCATGTGCACATGTCATGGGCTTCAGTAACATGACCCTGAATGGGGTCCTTCAACTAATTAAACTTAAACTGGAATTGCCCGATTTAAAATCAGGATATGGTGTCACACCGGAGGACGACAAAATGTATCAAGTTCCTACACTTTTAGAAATATATGGATGAAAAGAATTATTGCCATTTACTAAAATAGATTATACCTGAGGTATTTATTAACATGTGTGCTTTTCTTTTTAATTTATAAAAGTTGTAATTTACTGAGACATGCTTGAGACAGTCACACCACAGGACAATTTTGAGATTTGGCTCAAAAATTAAAAAAAGACAAAGCAGTTTTTATATCAACAGGTCCATGTAAGACAAAGAAAAATAATTTACTGCATTTTAAATGCTGACAACACTAATAATATTCATTTTTATCTTGTGTGAAAGTGAAAATGCCATGTCACATCAACAACCCACTTGACATTATTAAATACATCAGATATCAACCCCTTCCCTCAAATTACTTCAGTTTTGTACTTGCCTTCCCATCGCTGGAGTGGATGAACAGGTGGGGTGGACGAATCAAACCTTCTCTATACAGGTGTATTCCTCCATGACGTCATACTTCAAGTCGTCGTCATCATCATCATCATCATCATCATAAGGGGCTTTCACACGTGTGCAGGTGTGCTGAGGAGACGTGGCATGTCCTGACAGACAGCAGGAAGTGAAATAACCGCGTCAAGTTCACTTGTAGACAAACGTACACATGTCTAGCTCGAGATCACAATTAACATCTTTGGCTTATGGTCTAGTTAACTTAGTTGCCTACATAGACAGCATTCAGCAGGGCGTTCAAAGGCGCCCATGAACCCCATATTCGAGCACATCCTTAATGCTGTCTAGGTAGGGAGCTCACTAGATTTTGAACACAACCACAGATAACGTCTAATCACGAGCTGTGCGTTTCCCAGGCCGAGAACAGTTTTAATGATAAAATGATTTGATACTTAAAAGTAGGGTTGTACGGTTCTGGAGAGACAGACTGGAGTGATTCAAAGCTGTCAGATGCGTTTAAATACGTTATCTGTATGATGAACGCAGGAAATTGTTCTCACCGTTCGGCTACATCTGGGACGGATGCGTCAATAATACAGCCATCCTCTGAGGTTTATGAATTCAAAAGTCCAATACTTGAAATCCTCTCGGTGAGCGCATAAAAATGGCAGTTTAATTCCAGTGGTGGTGAGCGATGATAGTTCAAATTTGGCCGAGAAAAGGCTCTAATTCCCGGTAGTTACCGATCAACAGTTCAGCTCAGTAGTAAAGACGGTTGGTGCGCATGCGCGTCGATACCGGAAACTTGCGTCTGTGTGTGCACCGCTACTCTGACGTCATTTCGCGTTTCCAATCCGTCACTCGCATTTTTTTTTTTTTTAAAAAAAAAACAAACTTTAGCTTTATGTACATGTTATCAAAACAGTATTAGTCCAAGAGGTGGATCTCATCTATTTTGATTATTTTGTAGAATGTATGAAAAACCATCATAGTTACCTTGTCACTCACACTTATAAAGTCAAATCATATTATTTTAGAAATATATAAATAAATAGTTAAATAAGACGTGATGTACCCTACCGTTCAAAAGTGTAGGGGCGGTAACATTTAAAACAAAATGCTTTTATTTAGCATCAAATTGATGTGGAGTAAATGCTATACAATACATGTTTTTTAAACTTTATATTCATAAAACAATTATTAAAAAAAATGTATCATGGTTTTCACAAAAATATTAGGCGCAACTGTTTTCAACATTGATAAATGTTTCTTGAGCACCAAATCAGCATATTAGACTTATTTCTGAAGGATCAGATTCACATGTGCCATCAAAGAATTACTTCTATTAAATTGTAATATTTATAATATTCACAATGTTACAAAAAAAAAAAAAAATGCAGTCTTGGTGAGAATAAGAGACTTGACCCCAAACTTTTATACGGTGGTGTAAATTATTGTCTTTAGTTTCTAGAATTGTTCATAACTTTTTTACTTACAAAAACAACAGATTTAAATATACTATATTCTTCAAAAATAAATAAATGAATGTAGACATCTGTGTGAGCATCTCGCTTCTCAAAAACAAAAATGCACACAGAATATTGTTTATTTGGCATCATAATTTGTAGTTTTATTAGAATAATACATTGTACAGACTTTACAAACTCAAGAAGGCCACTCTTAAAACTCTCTTTAAAAAATAAACATGCTATTACAAACATGAATAAGGGCTTTTCATAAAGACTTGGTAGGGCGTATTACAATGTGAGGACACACATGTACTGTATCTGATGGCTTTCTTTAGTAGACAGCGATGAACCCATTTTATCTTGTGCTTGTGCTGACGCTCACTGTGCCGACTCCAGCCTCGGAGCTGAAACGCTTCCTCGCGCCACAGCTGGGGAGCAGAGAGAAGAAAACATTACGAAAAACAACTCGCAAAAGAGAGAAATTTACTGTTTGTGTTTTAGCTTATAAATCACTGAATATTACGAGGAAAAGAGCAGTGAAAATATATTCTTTTTGATGATTTTTTATTTTATTTTTAGGTAATAAAACAAAAAGAACAAAAGCTAAACTGAAACTATAAATATGCACTTTAATAAAAAAGCGAAAATGAAACAGAATTAATCAATCAATGGATGGATGGTTTGATTTAATTAATCTCACACGCTTGACTTTGAAGACGTTAAAACAAACTGACAGGAAGGGAGTGTTTGATTGACGTACCAGATTTTGACTTTCACATCAACAACACCATAATAATAAACCACATGTAAGGCGGCGCTTCAGTCTCTGTGAAACATTTTAATATATTATTAAGGTTTGTTCAAATCCCTAACGCATGTTAATGTTGTCACGAAATTGGAATTTCTAACTTCTGTACAACACCTTGAAAAATAACAATATTAAGTCATATTTTTAATTCCATGGGGAAAAATTGCCACAAAATTAAGAGCATAAAATTTGAACAGTATCTAAGTTCATATACTTTTATCCATAATCTCATTTTCTTATCAAATAAAACTTTGTTGTCTAATATTCCTCAGGCCCGACAGCTATGAGGATTCTATAATAATAATAATAGTAATTATACATTTTTAATATCTATTTTACATATTAACATTTATTTTATTACTAATATATACACACTCACCTAAAGGATTTTTAGGAACACCTGTTCAATTTCTCATTAATGCAATTATCTAATCAACCAATCACATGGCAGTTGCTTCAATGCATTTAGGGGTGTGGTCCTGGTCAAGACAATCTCCTGAACTCCAAACTGAATGTCAGAATGGGAAAGAAAGGTGATTTAAGCAATTTTGAGCGTGGCATGGTTGTTGGTGCCAGACGGGCCGGTCTGAGTATTTCACAATCTGCTCAGTTACTGGGATTTTCACGCACAACCATTTCTAGAGTTTACAAAGAATGGTGTGAAAAGGGAAAAACATCCAGTATGCGGCAGTCCTGTGGGCGAAAATGCCTTGTTGATGCTAGAGGTCAGAGGAGAATGGGCCGACTGATTCAAGCTGATAGAAGAGCAACTTTGACTGAAATAACCACTCGTTACAACAGAGGTATGCAGCAAAGCATTTGTGAAGCCACAACACGCACAACCTTGAGGCGGATGGGCTACAACAGCAGAAGACCCCACCGGGTACTACTCATCTCCACTACAAATAGGTAATAGAGGCTACAATTTGCACGAGCTCACCAAAATTGGACAGTTGAAGACTGGAAAAATGTTGCCTGGTCTGATGAGTCTCGATTTCTGTTGAGACATTCAGATGGTAGAGTCAGAATTTGGCGTAAACAGAATGAGAACATGGATCCATCATGCCTTGTTACCACTGTGCAGGCTGGTGGTGGTGGTGTAATGGTGTGGGGGATGTTTTCTTGGCACACTTTAGGCCCCTTAGTGCCAATTGGGCATCGTTTAAATGCCACGGCCTACCTGAGCATTGTTTCTGACCATGTCCATCCCTTTATGACCACCATGTACCCATCCTCTGATGGCTACTTCCAGCAGGATAATGCACCATGTCACAAAGCTGGAATCATTTCAAATTGGTTTCTTGAACATGACAATGAGTTCACTGTACTAAAATGGCCCCCACAGTCACCAGATCTCAACCCAATAGAGCATCTTTGGGATGTGGTGGAACGGGAGCTTCGTGCCCTGGATGTGCATCCCACAAATCTCCATCAACTGCAAGATGCTATCCTATCAATATGGGCCAACATTTCTAAAGAATGCTTTCAGCACCTTGTTGAATCAATGCCACGTAGAATTAAGGCAGTTCTGAAGGCGAAAGGGGGTCAAACACAGTATTAGTATGGTGTTCCTAATAATCCTTTAGGTGAGTGTATATAGTATTATATATAATAATATTAACTGATTAATTAATATAAAAATTAACTACTTAATCTGACATTTTTCTGTAATTAATCACACCTAATATTAAAGTTAATATATTTTTTATTAGTGTTGGACAATCGATTAATTGTGATTAATTGCATCCAAAATAAAAGTTTGTGTTTATATTTGCATGTCTATACTGTATAAGTAAGGGATTGCTCATTGAGGCTATATCATCAGTGAAGAAGGCTTCGGCCGAAGTATTACCATGGGCGTTACGCGGGGTGGGCAGGCTCAATTGAGATCTTTGAAAACGGTGGCCAACTTGATTGTCTTAACTGCGTGCCACTGGGGTCAGGCATTAGGCAGCTTTTCCGCTTTAGTTGTGATGAGCTGGCAGACCCCTGCAACCATCGTGTGCACCAGTCGTCCCGGGTTCTCCCGTGCCACCGGACTAATGCCAATGGCGGCCAAGGTAGTGGACCAAGGATTGCGCAACCTTCCTCCACTTTAAAAATCTGAGCGCGGGAATTTTAATTTGCTATATATAAATATATTTCTTAAATATATACATGCATGTGTGTATTTATATATACATAATAATTATACACAGTACACACACACATTATGTAAACACAAACTTTTATTTTGGATGCGATTAAATCGTGCTTAATTACCTAGCACTAATTTTTATATTGTAATAATTTCACATTTAATATCAAAATTTATGTAGAAACAACATAAAGCCTATATTTTAAATATTTGTTTAATGGCATCTTCTTATGAAAGACGGCCAGTATCACCTCAATTATGGATCAGCTATCAATTTTAACATTTATAAGGCTTTAAAAAAAAAAAATATAATTTTTTTAAATTTAAGTGAACTTAAACAACCTTCACATAAACCCTTTATAATAAATGTCACATTTACCTGCACTTCAATATATCAGGTCTCAATTTTTGGCAAAGTTTTATGTGTTTTGTCCGTTCAAGTGCTGTCTGAAGCAGCTTTCTACGTGCACGAGTGTGTGCCACACACAGACAGGACATTCACAGACTGCACTGCATTCTCTTTTGTGTCTTATCACGTTTGAATGGTTTAAAAGCATTTGCTTTAATAAGAGTGTGACCATATAATGTAACACTAGCCAAAGGATGATGGGGGAAAAACGGAAGCTGCGTTAATTGCATTAAATATTTTAAACTGAAAAAATGGATTGCATGCATTAACAAGTTGATTTTGACAGCACTAATATCTAACAGACAAATGTATTATGCAAATGTGCATATTTCTTAAGTATATTCATTATTTTACTTTACACAGCATAAGTGAAATTACAATAATTACGTCTAAACATCTTCACTTGCGAGAGTTAAAACTTCAACCTTTTATTTTGGCAGAAAACTGCAGGGAAGCCATTTAAGTTTCTGTGACAACAGATGTACAAATGTTTCCCATTACAAATTTAGTGAAAAGCTGAAATCATCTGCCAGCTAAAATTTTGGAAAATGATTGCATTTGCAAATGTGAAAAAGTATTGAGGAAAAAAAAGTATATTTTGGACAACAATACTCCAAGAATGAGCAATAGTAATAGTGATGCTTGCCTTAAAAAACACCACAAACTAGTGACATTTCGAAAATAGCAACCGTGCTAAAAGAAGAGCATAAAACCTGTGTCAGAGACTGTGAGTCGCCGTAGTTCTCTCTCCAACTCCTCATCTGTGATTCCCAGGCTGGAGTCAGGCACGGAGGGCAGAGACTGGATAAAATCAGCATCCGGGATACCCGTTTTCTTGGGAGGAGAGAGCGGGTGTATGGGGACCACTGGGAGCACGTCGTTATCTAGGATAGTGTTTTCCAATAATGACTTCAGCTCCTCCTCCAACTCCTCTGAATCATCACCTATGAGAACATGAAGCATTATTTTCTTGTTTAGCCAACTTTATGCTAAAGACACTCAGTCCAGCTCAGTTGTTGGTATTGTCATTGATGAATGAATAGTAGAAACCTTTAAGGCAGAAATGTCAATCATAACAAAACACACACTCCACACCCATGAAACGCTCTCACGTTCTGCAGAAATGGCTGATATTCAGAATATATCTGGGAAATGCCTTTTTAGCTTTAAATGTATGCATTAGCACAGTGAAATGCATGAAGTGAATCTTGCATACCAGAATCCAGCACCCCACCGGCAAGAGTCTGGTTGACTTCATCCTGAGTGTCGCATAACTGTGCAAAAAGCATAAATGCAAAATAAAAAACTTAATTCAAAATATGTACAACTATATTAGCCACGCATAGCGCAAACCATGCATAGCTACACATTTCTCACACATCACCTCCTGTATCTGATCAACCAGGTTCTCTGCTCGCTCCACAGTCACACCCTTCAGAGAGATTCTCAGAGCCGCCACACCTGCCTGGTATGCCTGCATCACCTGCACACACACCAAAACACTTCATTAAGACAAGCATAAACAATATGCTTCTGACATTTGTGGTGTGCATCAACAACAAAACTATTTATATTTTCCTTAAAGGGATAGTTCACCCAAAAATGAACATTCTGTCATCATTTACTCGCCCTCAAGTTGTTCCAAGCCTGTATGAGTTTCTTTCTTCTGTTGAACACAAAGTAAGATATTTTGAAGAATATTGGTAATCAAACAGTTGAAAGTAACTAATGGCTGCCGTCAACTGTCTGGTTACTAACATTCTTCAAAATATCTTCTTTAGTGTTCGACAGAAGAAAGAAACTCATACAGGTTTGGAACAACATGAGCTGTTATGAAACTGATGTGGTGTGGTCAGAGTGAGGTGACAATGACACATGCAAAGTTTGGTGTCAATATGTCAAAGCATTGCAGAGATACAGCCTCAAGAGTCATTTTGGCATCATGCCTCAACTTTGTTGCTGCACTATACGACAACGGTTTAGTCTATCGTCACGAAATCCATAACTTTTTGTCGGCACAGTCTGAAGACGATACGATTCGATTTTGGTGAAAAACGGACAAGCGGTCTAGGAGAAGTTAGAAAAAGTAGGTTTTTAAAAAAAATGGTGGACAGAAAGTTTGGCCAAATATGGCAAAATTGGTATCTATGTTCTCGGCACAACCCAAGGAATTCTAATAGATTCATTATAATAGGATAATTTAAATCAAAAGTTATAAGCATTTTTGGAAATTGTTAAAACTTTTGACTACAAGGTGGCACTACCCCAAAACTTGTTTAGTACTTTCAGGACATGGTGCCAAAGACACATACCGAGTTTCGTAATGATACGCCAAAGCGTTTGTAAAATATTGAATTTTTGAGAAACGTGTTTCCGACATGCGCTGTTAACGTTCGACCAATCACAACAGACTTGAGCCATCTGACAAATCAGAGCAGAGCAGGCTCTCGGAAAGGAGGGGCTTAGAGAGACTGAATTTTCGAACAAACCGTTTTCAGACTCTTTGAGAAATGAGGTGATGCTGCAATGTATATTATGAGAAAATTGTTTTTTGACCTTGGATGCATGTAAACCTATTGTAGGAGACTCCAAAACAAAATTGGGAACCTTTAAAATAGCATAATAGTATAACTTTAATATTATTTTTGAATGTAATAATAAAATGACACTTTATGTCCCTCATTGCGAAAATTTTTTATGCAGTTTTTATGGTTATCTAGTTTAAATTGCTTAAATGTCACGATTCACTCAAACTCTGTTGGCTACTTTTTTTCTATGGAACACAAAAGGAGGAACTTTGAAGAATACTCCTCTTTTCCATACAATGACTGTGACTGTCAAGTGGACAACAAAATAAAAGTAGTCGATTGGGCTGTATTCCAATCATTGTTTTAGAAACTAATTTGGGGAAAAGCACCAAAGGTGCGTAGGCACCTATTGTATTGTATTTGTTGGCGTTCCTATGATGATTCTTCTCCTTCTCCTTCTCCTCCTCCTCCGAACCGTATGGTAAAAAGTTGTGAAATTTGGCAAAAAGTTATGGAATTCGAATCGATTCGTCAAATCATTTGATGAAGTGCCTGCCAAAATGAACGTGAGGCTATATCTCCGCAATGCTTTAGCATATTCTGACCAAACTTTGTGTCATGCCAACCATGACCTGAGGCTACCTGCAGCGTTTCGGCACAGTGCCACCTACTGGTCAGGAGATATGAAAAAATTGAAATTTTTGCTTATAACTTCTGAACGTTTTGGCCAAAAATCACAAAACTGGTCTCTTTAGATTCGCATCGTGCATCATGCCGAGTCATACAATACCCAATTTTCCCATATCGGCCATTTTGAGTGTCAGCCATTTAGAATTTTTTTCAAAAAAATTCAATATTTTACAAACGCTTTGGCGTATCATTACGAAACTCGGTATGTGTCTTTGGCACCATGTCCTGAAAGTACTAAACAAGTTTTGGGGTAGTGCCACCTTGTAGTCAAAAGTTTTAACAATTTCCAAAAATGCTTATAACTTTTGATTTAAATTATCCTATTATAATGAATCTATTAGAATTCCTTGGGTTGTGCCGAGAACATAGATACCAATTTTGCCATATTTGGCCAAACTTTCTGTCCACCATTTTTTTTTAAAAACCTACTTTTTCTAACTTCTCCTAGACCGCTTGTCCGTTTTTCACCAAAATCGAATCGTATCGTCTTCAGACTGTGCCGACAAAAAGTTATGGATTTCGTGACGATAGACTAAACCGTTGTCGTATAGTGCAGCAACAAAGTTGAGGCATGATGCCAAAATGACTCTTGAGGCTGTATCTCTGCAATGCTTTGACATATTGACACCAAACTTTGCATGTGTCATTGTCACCTCACTCTGACCACACCACATCAGTTTCATAACAGCTCATGTTGTTCCAAACCTGTATGAGTTTCTTTCTTCTGTCGAACACTAAAGAAGATATTTTGAAGAATGTTAGTAACCAGACAGTTGACGGCAGCCATTAGTTACTTTCAACTGTTTGATTACCAATATTCTTCAAAATATCTTACTTTGTGTTCAACAGAAAATTCTAAATGGCTGACACTCAAAATGGCCGATATGGGAAAATTGGGTATTGTATGACTCTGCATGATGCACGATGCGAATCTAAAGAGACCAGTTTTGTGATTTTTGGCCAAAACGTTCAGAAGTTATAAGCAAAAATTTCAATTTTTTCATATCTCCTGACCAGTAGGTGGCACTGTGCCGAAACGCTGCAGGTAGCCTCAGGTCATGGTTGGCATGACACAAAGTTTGGTCAGAATATGCTAAAGCATTGCAGAGATATAGCCTCACGTTCATTTTGGCAGGCACTTCATCAAATGATTTGACGAATCGATTCGAATTCCATAACTTTTTGCCAAATTTCACAACTTTTTACCATACGGTTCGGAGGAGGAGGAGAAGGAGAAGGAGAAGAATCATCATAGGAACGCCAACAAATACAATACAATAGGTGCCTACGCACCTTTGGTGCTTTTCCCCAAATTAGTTTCTAAAACAATGATTGGAATACAGCCCAATCGACTACTTTTATTTTGTTGTCCACTTGACAGTCACAGTCATTGTATGGAAAAGAGGAGTATTCTTCAAAGTTCCTTCTTTTGTGTTCCATAGAAAAAAAGTAGCCAACAGAGTTTGAGTGAATCGTGACATTTAAGCAATTTAAACTAGATAACCATAAAAACTGCATAAAAAATTTTCGCAATGAGGGACATAAAGTGTCATTTTATTATTACATTCAAAAATAATATTAAAGTTATACTATTATGCTATTTTAAAGGTTCCCAATTTTGTTTTGGAGTCTCCTACAATAGGTTTACATGCATCCAAGGTCAAAAAACAATTTTCTCATAATATACATTGCAGCATCACCTCATTTCTCAAAGAGTCTGAAAACGGTTTGTTCGAAAATTCAGTCTCTCTAAGCCCCTCCTTTCCGAGAGCCTGCTCTGCTCTGATTTGTCAGATGGCTCAAGTCTGTTGTGATTGGATGAACGCTAACAGCGCATGTCGGAAACACGTTTCTCAGCACTTGATACACAGTAATACGATCAGTAATGATGGCGTCGGTTTTACTGTATCAATTCCAGCGCGAGTCCTCATCTTTTGGAAGAGCATCAAAGTAGATTTGCTTTCGCAGCAGAAAACAGCGTCTTCTCAACATGTCGACAACATGAACCAAACTCTTCCAGTCTCAGCAACAACTACTGTGTCCGAAGGCCGGTCAAAGTAGACATTCATGAGCAGCCAATGAAGACCATAGACTGACATTATGCAAATTTGTTACATTGTAACGTAGGGTTGTAACAGGAATTGCTGACGACTCGTTTCAGGCGGTTCAGAATCAATACTTTCTTTTAGGAGACAATAACTTTATTTGTCATGCACTTTGACCTTTAAAACAGATCGTTTACATTCACAAACAGCTATATTACACACTGCATGAAAGGTAATATCATTGAAAAAGCATAATAGGGGCACTTTAAATACCGGTAAATAAAACTAAACTTTTACAAACATAAACACTATAAACATGTTTAGTTCCATTCACTTCACAACAAATAATTTACATTTAACGGTATTGAGAACAAATCTAAGTATAAAACACACATGCATTACAGTATGTGATAAATATGTTATACAAATAAACTATAACTCACTAATTGGACACGAATTGAAATGTGTGAGCTTTGCACGTTTTGTGCGCTTAGCGTCAACTGCATCGGATATATATTCTGGAAAATATGGTATTCGCAAAAAAGTACAATACAGTGCTGGCTGGTAGGAGTATTCATGACGTTCACTGGTGTCGGCCAACAGCATGTGTTGTCACTCACACCAGGCTGTCCGTGCATCTGTGTGTTTGTGCGTCTCACCAGGCGGTCGGTTTGGGAGTTTGCTATCCTGTCCAGGATCCCCTTCACTGTCTCGAGCTGAGCAAACAGACGATCCGCTTTCTTCTCCACCCGCTTGCTACCACGTAAACACCTCAGGGCCTGTGGCAGGACAAAGTGGGAATTCATTAAAACACTTCTGCCTATTACAATAAAAGGGCATGAAACACAAAAAGTATAATACAAAGTGTGCTTATACCTGTGATTTCTTCCCCTCTTTGAGCAGCGATTTTGCCTGCTGCTTACACCTGCACGTTAGACAACACAACATTTAGCTGCAGGGCCACTGTAATTACCCATCATGTCACAGAAGTGGCACCTGACTGAAATAACAGCTGCATCCGAAAGCTTAGGCAGCTGACTTTTTGCCTATCAGGTAATGACTCTGCAGGCAGCATTTGCGCATGAAGGCACCTCACGAAACACATCTGAGCCAGCATAATGGTTTAAAGAGATAGTGCACCCAAAAAATAATTAACTCACCCTCAAGTCATCCTAGGTGTAGATGACTTTCTTCTTTCAGACGAATACAATCAGAGTTATATTAAAAAAAAATATCCTAGCTCTTCCAAGCTTTATAATGGGAGTGAATGGTACCTTAGATTTTGAAGCTAAAAAGCACATCCATCCATTATAAAAGTAATCCATACGACTCTAGGGGGTTAATAAAGGCCTTTGAAGCGAAGCCATGGGTTTTTGTAAGAAAAATATCTGTATTTATAACTTTATAAACTATAAATCACTGGCTTCCGGTACGCAAGGTCCTGGTCGTAAGTTCCGGCGGAAGAGTGACCCCTGACCCGACGCATGACGTAGGATGTAGGAGTAGCGTAAGCTCAGGTTAAAGTAGACACTCTTCTTCTCTTATATCGAAATACTTCTCTTATCTCCTCCCACATTTCTCCTTAAAACTTCTCGTTTTAGACTTCTAATTCATGACCAGTGTTTTGTTTGCTTTATCCTCTGCACTTCCGCATTCGTCAATACATCATGTGTCGGGTCAGAGGTCACTCTTCCGCCAGAACTAGACAATCTCTCGTGAACCCGCGTATGTGCAACCTGAGTGTGCCACACGGGTCCTGAAAAGTGAAGCCAAAACGTTTTGATCGCCCCCAGGTGGCTGAATGCGGCATAGGTCATAAACCCCACCCTCTCCATGTAATCGGAGACAAACTAAATCAAATTACACTTCAAAAAAAAAATTCAAAGATGGTTTCTGTCATTTCTGTCATGGATTTTCTGTCAGTTTTTATCACGCTGATTTAAGTTCAAGTGTTGTTTGTTTTGTTTTTTTTAAATAAGTTTGGTTTTAGTTAGTTATTTGATGCTATAAAAACGGGGGGTGATGTTATGATTGACAGCTGAGATTGACAGCTTCTCTGAGGTACCAACGGACATTTTGTTCAGGATCTTCAGGAGGAGATTGGAGCTTCAACTTTAATTTCTACATTTCCATAACTGTTTATTTCACACAGACTAAATGAGTTGTTCTGCAGTGAACTGTACTATCTGATTCTGAGGGAGTGTGGGCACTTCACAGTCACTACTGCGCAGACTCGAGACTCAAGATGTCTGCGCCATATTGGAACATTGGCGGCTTCACTTACTACAATGGAAGAGAGTGAAGGTGCGTCGTCCATTTTTTTTTTTTTTTTTTACAGTCTATGGTACAGCTGTTGCCGGAAGCCAGTTATAGTTTATATGTTATAAATATGGATATTTTTCTTACAAAAACCCATCGCTTCACTTCAGAAGGCCTTTATTAACCCCCTGGAGCCGTATGGACTACTTTTATGATGGATGGATGCACTTTTTTGGGTTATAAAGCTTGGAAGAGCGAGGACATTTTTTAATATAACTCGGATTGTGTTTGGCTCAAAAGAAGAATGTCATACACATAGAGTGGCATGAGGGTGAGTAAATTATGGGATATTTTTCATTTTTGGATGAACTATTCCTTTAATGATCTACAACAAAATAGAGAGAGCTTTAGTGATAACTAAGCGAATATTTAATTATTACAACACCAATTTCTTGCTAGAAATGACATGAAAAGTGGACTTATGCCTGCTAAAGACTGTGCGATATTGGCAATCCTATAAGATCATTATGATTTCACACTTCACACTCCCTCTGGAAGAGAGGGAACCAATTTTTCCATGGATCTAATAAACTTCTAATAAATACATGTATGTAGACCATACGATGATGATACCTATTGAATCCTAGGTATCGACGTAAGTTAGTGTCGAAGAATAAAACATCATCAGCATGTGCTAGTGGTGAACAAATAGAGCAAGATGAATCATACTTTGGTGATTGTGGTTTTTATGTGCGCTGAAATAAAGAGGAAGAGAAAGAGGAGAATATTGTAACCACCCACAGTTTGGTTACTGTTTTTTTGTGTGTGTAATGCCTCTACTATGCACTAGGGGGCTCTAGGTAGCATTCTCCCTTGTATATAGCCAGGTATATGGGGAGAAGAAGTCAGGATTGTTTGGTGAAGGGGAATCATGGTTTTTCTCCCATGGTTCACACAAACTACTTAGAGTCCAGATTGAGAAACTTTGGTTTTAAGCTCAATCAAGTAAGTGTCTTGTTTATGTTAAGGGTAGTTATTTCTGGGTAAGCTGTATTTAGTTTTTCATTTATGGATGCTGTTTGGTTTATAGTACTAATTTGTATGTTTTGTTTATAGAAGGACTCTTTATACATCATCTTTTTTTCATCATGGTGATTCTGTGCTGATGTTTTAATGAACATGAGAGTTCTGTAGCCTGAGGACAGTGGCATCAAGGCCGGACTTCATTTCAGTGTTGGGATTCTATTTGGATTACCTGTGGCGTATTATCACTTCATTCACTGGACATTTCTTCAACTAATAATCCTTGATGCCAATGCTTCATTGCCAAACCACCATGACAGAATGGCATGTGTGAGACTCTTTCGGGGGTGATTGTGATTTGTCATTTGATGGATTTTGTTGATGTGGATATTTTCTTGTGGGTCTTTTCATAAATATATATAAAAAAAAGAACATCTCTATTTGTGTTTTGGGGTTTATGTTGAATGGTTTATTTGCTCTTTATCTTTGAATGTAAGCTTGGTCAGTGGGTCCCTCCCTCGAATTTATCTTGTAGTTGTCTTTCCTAGGTTGTTCCTAAGGAGACTGTTACAACATGGATGCGGTCATGGCTAGGGAAAATAGGCCAACTTGGCATGACAATTTTGCAAATGAAGCTTGAGGTCAGTAGTAGGTTTTTAGAGCCATGTCGCGTTGATCAATACGCCACTTCATGTTGCATTTTTATTGGCTAGTCAGTAGACGTAGGTCGTAGCAGCAAACACACGGTGAGACGATAATGCTAAATTATTGCATGCGATCTTTGGTCGCAAGACTGTGACGACGGCCGTCTTTGAACCTATCTCACTGTACGACGTAGGAACAGCATTTAGGAGCCACGACCACAGAAATCACCACAAACCGAAACCATCTTTCGTCTGGGACAGCCCAAAATCGTACAGTGTGTACCGGGCATTACAGAAAAAAACTGACCACCAACCTCAACTGTCACAGAATCAAACACACAGGATTGTGGAACCTCATATGCAGTGAAGGATACATCTATGCTGCCTCGACAAAAATCGATCAGATGACGGTATCTCAGTAGACAGGATCTGACAATCATAGGATTACCTTGTCGCCTTCCTACCACTGTATGCTGCCTGCATTCTTTAGCTTTCGGATGCAGCCAATGTCAACAAAGTTTGGATGGCTCACTTTTCTGCTTCCTGTCCCAGCACCTCCACCCTCTCCTCCAGAAGCTTCTCACTTCGCTGGAGCTGATAGATGCCCAGGTCCACCTCGCTGACAGGAGACACACGGCCCTGTCCTGCCTGACTAAATTTCACCAGCTATACATAGACAAGATCAAAAGTTTAATCAGAACGGAGCAAACTGAACCCAAACCCAAACCATCTGCTAAAAGGTACAAATCAAATAATCAGAGCTCTGTGACTTCAGCGACACAGATCAAAGCAGTAATATTGTGACATATTATTACAATTTAAAATAACTTTTCTATTTGAATACATTTTAAAATGTAATTTATTCCTGTGATCAAAGCTGAATTTTCAGCATCATTACTCCAGTCTTCAGTGTCACATGATCCTTCAGAAATCATTGTAATATGATGATTTGCTGCTCAAGAAACATTATCAATGTTGAAAACTTTTTTTTTGTGGAAACTACAATACATTATTTTTTCCAAGATTCTTTAATGAATAGAAATGTTAACAGAACAACATTGCAATTGTCTTTTCTGTCACTTCTGATTTATTTAATGTGTTTTTCCTAATTAAAAAAGGGAAAAAAAGAATCTGCATTTGATCGGCAGTGTATGGAGGACTTACTGAAAATGGTTACCCTGCATTATTATCTACAGAATGTTCAAAATACATAACATTTCTTTGCCTACATCATGTGTCGCTCTTGTACATAACTCAAACTCACCTTCTCGCCTTCATGGAGTGAGACGGTGACATGTTTTTCTCTCTGAAGCTGTAGCAGAGCCATGCAGAGTGTGCTTTCATCCGAACAGATGTGAGAGGAAAGAGCACGCAGCTCTTGAAAAGACAGCAGAGAGCGCACCGCTAAAGGGGAACCTCGATACGCCGCCAAAAGTGCCGCAGCCTTTTCCTGCAAGAGAAAAACAGCTTATGCTCAGCTCTGACCGATAACTACCTGCATGCCATACGAGTAACACACAGTGGGGTCCAAAATTATTTTTTATTATTACATTACAAATTATATCATCATGAAAATTTGAGTTAAAAATGGGAGTGAATGTGAATTTCAGAACGTCTTAAGTCCATGACACACCAAGCCGACGGTCGGCCACTGGCTAGCATCAGGCCATCGAGTGAACATCTGTCTGGCTAGTTCTTGCAATCCGTTCCACATGTCGGCGAGAGTTCACCTGATTCAGCATGTTGAATCGAGAGATCACTCTGATTGCCTGAATGAGTCAGTGCAGGAGAATAAAAGTGAAAGTAATGAAAGCAAGTTCGACAAAAGGCTGTTCTAATTTTACGTCATCTTACCTGTGCATTCGAATACGCAAATATTTTTATAACAACATGAGATGCCTGGAATGAAGAAAGTGATCAGCATGATTGATATATAAAATGGAAAAGCAAGCCCTGCTTTGTTTACAGTTTGTATATCTGCAGTACTAGTTTCGGTTTCCATTTTTGAAATACAAATGTAAACTATTTATACCTGCTGATATAGACAGTCCTTTACACGCACATGCTAGTTGGCAGTCGGCTGTAGTATTTGCGGTGTGTTCAAACACAACTTTTTGTCCCAGACGCAGCTGACAACACAATCTGCTTTCGGCGCCGCTAGTTCTTTTACGCTGGCTTGTTGTGTCATTGCCTTTAGTATTCGTTATGTTCCCCTATTTGGACAGCAGCACTTAAGCTAAATATTGCAGTACATGAACATGTATGTTCAGTACACACTACATTGATACAAGACTTCACAGGAATAGGGAAATTTACCAGTCATTTTACACCACATGAAGTTTGACTTAAATAATTGTGGTGAAAAGATTCTCTTTAACAGCTACACTACCATTCTAAAGTTTGGGGTGAGGAAGATGTTTTTTTTGAAGAACAAGAAGAAATGGTTGCATTTATTTGATCAATAATACAGTAAAAACTGTGAAATATTATTATAATCTAAAATAACTGTTTTCTATTTCAGTATATTTTAAAATGTAATGTACACTCACCTAAAGGATTATTAGGAACACCTGTTCAATTTCTCATTAATGCAATTATCTAATCAACCAATCACATGGCAGTTGCTTCAATGCATTTAGGGGTGTGGTCCTGGTCAAGACAATCTCCTGAACTCCAAACTGAATGTCAGAATGGGAAAGAAAGGTGATTTAAGCAATTTTGAGCGTGGCATGGTTGTTGGTGCCAGACGGGCCGGTCTGAGTATTTCACAATCTGCTCAGTTACTGGGATTTTCACGCACAACCATTTCTAGAGTTTACAAAGAATGGTGTGAAAAGGGAAAAACATCCAGTATGCGGCAGTCCTGTGGGCGAAAATGCCTTGTTGATGCTAGAGGTCAGAGGAGAATGGGCCGACTGATTCAAGCTGATAGAAGAGCAACTTTGACTGAAATAACCACTCGTTACAACCGAGGTATGCAGCAAAGCATTTGTGAAACCACAACACGCACAACCTTGAGGCGGATGGGCTACAACAGCAGAAGACCCCACCGGGTACCACTCATCTCCATTACAAATAGGAAAAAGAGGCTACAATTTGCACGAGCTCACCAAAATTGGACAGTTGAAGACTGGAAAAATGTTGCCTGGTCTGATGAGTCTCGATTTCTGTTGAGACATTCAGATGGTAGAGTCAGAATTTGGCGTAAACAGAATGAGAACATGGATCCATCATGCCTTGTTACCACTGTGCAGGCTGGTGGTGGTGGTGTAATGGTGTGGGGGATGTTTTCTTGGCACACTTTAGGCCCCTTAGTGCCAATTGGGCATCATTTAAATGCCACGGCCTACCTGAGCATTGTTTCTGACCATGTCCATCCCTTTATGACCACCATGTACCCATCCTCTGATGGCTACTTCCAGCAGGATAATGCACCATGTCACAAAGCTCGAATCATTTCAAATTGGTTTCTTGAACATGACAATGAGATCACTGTACTAAAATGACCCCCACAGTCACCAGATCTCAACCCAATAGAGCATCTTTGGGATGTGGTGGAACGGGAGCTTCGTGCCCTGGATGTGCATCCCACAAATCTCCATCAACTGCAAGATGCTATCCTATCAATATGGGCCAACATTTCTAAAGAATGCTTTCAGCACCTTGTTGAATCAATGCCACGTAGAATTAAGGCAGTTCTGAAGGCAAAGGGGGTCAAACACAGTATTAGTATGGTGTTCCTAATAATCCTTTAGGTGAGAGCTCCCGTTCCACCACATCCCAAAAATGCTCTATTGGGTTGAGATCTGGTGACTGTGGGGGCCATTTTAGTACAGTGAACTCATTGTCATGTTCAAGAAACCAATTTGAAATGATTCGAGCTTTGTGACATGGTGCATTATCCTGCTGGAAGTAGCCATCAGAGGATGGGTACATGGTGGTCATAAAGGGATGGACATGGTCAGAAACAATGCTCAGGTAGGCCGTGGCATTTAAACGATGCCCAATTGGCACTAAGGGGCCTAAAGTGTGCCAAGAAAACATCCCCCACACCATTACACCACCACCACCAGCCTGCACAGTGGTAACAAGGCATGATGGATCCATGTTCTCATTCTGTTTACGCCAAATTCTGACTCTACCATCTGAATGTCTCAATAGAAATCGAGACTCATCAGACCAGGCAACATTTTTCCAGTCTTCAACTGTCCAATTTTGGTGAGCTCGTGCAAATTGTAGCCTCTTTTTCCTATTTGTAGTGGAGATGAGTGGTACCCGGTGGGGTCTTCTGATGTTGTAGCCCATCCGCCTCAAGGTTGTGCGTGTTGTGGCTTCACAAATGCTTTGCTGCATACCTCGGTTGTAACGAGTGGTTATTTCAGTCAAAGTTGCTCTTCTATCAGCTTGAATCAGTCGGCCCATTCTCCTCTGACCTCTAGCATCAACAAGGCATTTTTGTCCACAGGACTGCCGCATACTGGATGTTTTTCCCTTTTCACACCATTCTTTGTAAACTCTAGAAATGGTTGTGCGTGAAAATCCCAGTAACTGAGCAGATTGTGAAATACTCAGACCGGCCCGTCTGGCAGCAACAACCATGCCACGCTCAAAATTGCTTAAATCACCTTTCTTTCCCATTCTGACATTCAGTTTGGAGTTCAGGAGATTGTCTTGACCAGGACCACACCCCTAAATGCATTGAAGCAACTGATTGGTTGATTAGATAATTGCATTAATGAGAAATTGAACAGGTGTTCCTAATAATCCTTTAGGTGAGTGTATATATAAAAGTGAGCCATCTTACTGACCCCAAACTTTTGAACTGTAGTGTATAAATGCAAATTGGTATTAATGGCTTAATAATAATTTATTCTGTTAGGTAACACTCTTTAGCTTGAACATTTGAAGTCACTTGCCTTAACCAGTTCTATCACAACGAACATCTCCTCCAGTGGGACCCTCCCGCTTCCCAGCAGAGCCGACAGAGTCCATTTCAGAGGCCGGACTAACAGGAGTCCAACACCCCACGACAACCAGCCGGAGTCTACGTTTGCAGCGAAGTCTGATTCTTTCTGCACCTTCCCACCCCTAGAAGAACAATAAAACAAATCCGAATTACATGCCATAAATACATGTAATCAGGGCTTAACTCCCGCCAAATGCATCTGTATTTCAGCAGTGGCGTGTAACGCAGTCACACCTACTAGCCACTTTTGCGGGTTGAATTTTGTATATAATATATCCCCTCACTCACTTCATTTGCTCTGGATGAATATTGTTGCTGTTACAGGTCATGAATTTCACTGGCACATAAAGCCGCCTCTCTGTACTAAATTTAGTTCTTTTTCACTGCTTATTGCACTTAAACAGTCAAACACACACAAAATAATGTCAAAATGCCGGTCTTGGCGAGTATTCACGTAAACACAGTCAGTTCTGTTTGAAGTGAACGTAAACAGAAAGAAAACACGTGTAACCGTATAATGGATCCGTGTGTCAGGTCTTAAAGTGACAGCAGCCTAATATTCCTGCTGCCAAATTATGAGAAATATTAAAAATATCTATATGGCAGTTTTTCCCCATAGTATCGATGTCAAAATGGTGACCAGTGAAAATGCTGACTTTGGAAAACCACTAGCCACAGTGGCTGGTGAGCAAAAAAGTTAATGTCAAGCCCTGCATGTAATGATCTATGAGACACTGGCTGCGTCCGAAAGTTTAAAAATGTTGCGGGCATTCCAAGGTTGGAAGGCATCAAAGCACGTCAAATGTTAGCTTCACTTCCTGTCTCCTGAGATACCTTCATCTGATCAATTTGTGAAGAAAGCATAGATGTATCATTTGCTGCCTTTGATATCCCACAATCCTGTGCGTTCCATTCTGTGACTGTTAAGCTAAAACATAAAGATGGCGTCTGAAAGTTGCAGTTGATGGTCAGTTTGTGTGTAAATGTATGTTTTTCTCCAACGTTTTACACTTTTTATGTAATTTCTAGCAAGAAATTGAAGTAAACAAATAAACATTCACTTAGTTATCACTAAAGCTTTCTCTATTTTGCTGTAGATCACGGTTACAGTGCCTCAGAAGCCTGTCTGAAATCAGTTTTGTGAGGTGTCTTTGTGTGCAAACACTGCCTGTAAAGTCATTGCCTGATAAGGCAGCGAGGCAAAAAGTCAACAGCCTAAGCTTTCGGACGCAGCCAGTGTTCTAGAGGTGACAGTGACTTACCGAATCATGCTCTGAATTACAGTACTCAAGCCCAGAGGAACAGTGCCCTTCCTTCTGAAACTCTCATTCAAGTCCTGCAGACTCACACACACCGACCCACGGCGCCGGCAGTGATCAATGATCAGAGGGCTCCAGAAGTCTATCTTCCCATCCCAGTCTGAACAGTCAACATCTCGGTTCTCTTTAAAGGCAGAGAACAAGAAAGACATCCGCTCGTCATCCTCCCAGTCCGGAGGTAACCACGCATCCCTCTTCTGCGCTAAAACTGACATTGTGCTGCAAATGAAAGAGTTTGAATGATCACTGACCACCATGTGAAAAACAAGTGCACTTTAGCATACCTTTAAAAACAGTACTTATAATGGAAATAATGGATTTATAAAAGAATATGCTTCAGAGTGAAATTAATGTACCGTTTTCAGACACTTAACTGCATGCTATTTACAATTGAATGAAAATGCATTAGATTTAATTTAAACGAAATGTGATTAGTCGAATTTATGAGTGTTTTTTAACACTCAAGTAAATCTTTATTTTTGATTTAATGATTACTTCTATTGTCTTTGAAATATGGTTAAAGTGTACTGCCAAATGTACTAGCAATCATTTCCGGTAAATTAAAATATACTGATTTCTATTGAAACTTAAAGCTTTTCAATCTGATGTAATGCATATTTCTAAGTCATGAACAATGTGTTTAAACAAGTTTTAGTTGTTAAATAACATTTGTGCTGTTTTATCATATTACACACATTTGAGTGTGTTATAAAGTTATGTTATAATGCTACTCTGTGCGTTCGCTCGGCGCTGCTATGAGACACTTGTTCACACTGCAGTGAGCTATATTAGGCGTGGTAAAACATGGTACTTGCAGTAAATCAAGAAAACCAGATTTAAACATTAAGACTAACTGTGTTGAGCTGTAGAACAATGATTAGTTTTCTGTCCATGAATGATCCAAATAGTTGCTCACCTGTCTAATAAAACACATCACATATTAAAGCGTTTTTTGGTGTTTCCATGGTAACGCAGGTGTGACGTCATTAATAGGTGACATGTCCTGGTTAAAATTGTTTGTCTGGATTTAAACATTCTTGGAAACATTTGGGATAATGTAAGTACACAAGTCAACAAAATATATAACACTGTTCTAGTGTTTATTGGATATTTTAATCCAAAAATCTTACATATTGTGCATTTAAGACACCATTTTAAATAGTTTTCTTAGTCTGTTAATTTGTTCAGACAGTTGCACCACCTGACATTTTGGGGGTTTAAAAGAACAAAACATAAAAGATGTATTATTTAAATGAATTCAAACTAAATAGGTTTTATAGAATCAAGTGATATGTCACTAAATTATTAAATTATTTTAAAAAGAAACAATGCACTTGGACACAAACATATGCACGTCATGTCAATGAACCTAATATATTAACTTTAAATGTAATACTGAGAAACACTACAGTTAAAATGATCATCAAGTACTTTACATGAGCTTTAGTATGTTAGTCAACCAATAAAAATTAAAAAGTGTAACTTTTTAAAATAAAACTTTTAATTTAACATTGTTACAAAGTGTTTTAAGTAGAAACAGTCATTAAGGTGTACACTTAAGTGGCCTTTTATTATATTAATATTATTGACAAGTCGTTTTTTTTGTCACAAGGGTGACGTGCATCAAATAAGTGCATGATGGGTAGCTATTGTGTGTCTGATGTTTGGTTATTTTAAATGTACAAGCTAAATGTATATTAGGTAACTGGTCACACTTTTTTGTTTCTAATGGATCTACTATGCGCCAAATTTAAAGGGATAGTTCACCCAAAAATGAAAATGACCCCATGATTTACTCACCCTCAAGTCATCCTAGGGGGGGGAATCGATAGGTTTGTGTAAGAAAAATATCCATATTTAAAACTTTACAAACTGTAATCTTCCGCTAACTGTCGTACGCACGTTCACGAGAGACTGCCGTTCCAGCGTGTGACGTAGGACGCTCCGGTGAGAATATGCTAGTTCTCGCAATAATCTACATTCTATTTTAATTATTTGATTACCTCGAAATCCATTTTTCTTTAAACACCCTCTAAGTCACGACCGGTGTTTTGTTTTGCTGTCCTCTGCACTTCCGTGTTCGTCACCGGGTCTTACGCTACGCCTGCGTCCTACGTCACACGCTGGAATTCCAGTCTCTCATAAACACGCGTAGGACAGTTAGCGGAAGTTAAAGATTACAGTTTGTAAAGTTTAAAATAAGGATTTTTTTTTTAACACGAACGCATGGCTTCGCTTCAGAAGGCCTTAATTAACCTCCCGGAGGCGTGTGGAGCAGTTATATGATGGATAGATTGCATTTTTGAAAAATGAAACAGCCATTATAAAGCTTGGAAGAGCCAGGACTTTTTTTAAATATAACTCTGATTGCATTCATCAGAAAGAAGAATGTCATGTACACCTAGGACGGCTTGAGGGTGAGTAAATCATGGGGTTATTTTCATTTTCGGGTGAACTATTCCTTTAACAGTACAAATATTAAATTTCTCCTAGATAACAAACATGCAAATTAACACGCATATTCTACTTTTAAATCATTTTAAAATACAAGAATCGTTTTGGATGAAGAATAGCAAGTGAGACACTGTTGTCAGCCAGCTTGTAGCAGTTTAGCTCGTAAATACACTCACCTAAAGGATTATTAGGAACACCTGTTCAATTTCTCATTAATGCAATTATCTAATCAACGAATCACATGGCAGTTGCTTCAATGCATTTAGGGGTGTGGTCCTGGTCAAGACAATCTCCTGAACTCCAAACTGAATGTCAGAATGGGAAAGAAAGGTGATTTAAGCAATTTTGAGCGTGGCATGGTTGTTGGTGCCAGACGGGTCGGTCTGAGTATTTCACAATCTGCTCAGTTACTGGGATTTTCACGCACAACCATTTCTAGAGTTTACAAAGAATGGTGTGAAAAGGGAAAAACATCCAGTATGCGGCAGTCCTGTGGGCGAAAATGCCTTGTTGATGCTAGAGGTCAGAGGAGAATGGGCCGACTGATTCAAGCTGATAGAAGAGCAACTTTGACTGAAATAACCACTCGTTACAACCGAGGTATGCAGCAAAGCATTTGTGAAGACACAACACGCACAACCTTGAGGCGGATGGGCTACAACAGCAGAAGACCCCACCGGGTACCACTCATCTCCACTACAAATAGGAAAAAGAGGCTACAATTTGCACGAGCTCACCAAAATTGGACAGTTGAAGACTGGAAAAATGTTGCCTGGTCTGATGAGTCTCGATTTCTGTTGAGACATTCAGATGGTAGAGTCAGAATTTGGCGTAAACAGAATGAGAACATGGATCCATCATGCCTTGTTACCACTGTGCAGGCTGGTGGTGGTGGTGTAATGGTGTGGGGGATGTTTTCTTGGCACACTTTAGGCCCCTTAGTGCCAACTGGGCATCGTTTAAATGCCACGACCTACCTGAGCATTGTTTCTGACCATGTCCATCCCTTTATGACCACCATGTACCCATCCTCTGATGGCTACTTCCAGCAGGATAATGCACCATGTCACAAAGCTCGAATCATTTCAAATTGGTTTCTTGAACATGACAATGAGTTCACTGTACTAAAATGGCCCCCACAGTCACCAGATCTCAACCCAATAGAGCATCTTTGGGATGTGGTGGAACAGGAGCTTCGTGCCCTGGATGTGCATCCCACAAATCTCCATCAACTGCAAGATGCTATCCTATCAATATGGGCCAACATTTCTAAAGAATGCTTTCAGCACCTTGTTGAATCAATGCCACGTAGAATTAAGGCAGTTCTGAAGGCAAAGGGGGTCAAACACAGTATTAGTATGGTGTTCCTAATAATCCTTTAGGTGAGTGTATGCTTGTATTTTCAGGTGCTCAGCACAGTCAAAAGATCAAAACCAAATAACTGACAACGTTTCATCCGTCATATATAATGCCGTGTGTCAAAATCTAGTGAGCTGTAAGCTTATGATGATGTGATTTAAGATTCAAGCTCAGACCTCACGTTCAAGCTGCTGGATGAAGCTCTCAGCTAAAATCTCCTCAGTGTTTGTCGTGACATCCATCGGCAGGAATCCACATACTGCTGAAATTACCGGCGGGGGAGAGAGAGAGACACGAAGAGCTCCGTCTTCACCGTTTCACTAGATGATGACAACGACAACACCTCACCCGGAAGACAACAACTCTCTCCCCGTCATCATAACACCACCGATGGAAACTTACTGCCACCTCGCGGCCGAAACCGGCTAACAGAAAACATGCGTCACTGCACATGAACAGCTCAGTTGATACGTACTTACCTAGATTTGACATCAAGAGAGGGATTAAAGGCACAATATGTAAGATTTTTGGTTTAAAATATAACAAAAACACTAGAACAGTGTTATATATTTTGTTGACTTGTGTACTTTATTCCAAATGTTTCCAAGTCCAGATAAATAAGCTATTTTAACCAGGACACGGAGCGTGCGTCGCCTATCAATGACATCACACCCGCGTTACCCATCTCATTGTTATATACACTCACCTAAAGGATTATTAGGAACACCATACTAATACTGTGTTTGACCCCCTTTCGCCTTCAGAACTGCCTTAATTCTACGTGGCATTGATTCAACAAGGTGCTGAAAGCATTCTTTAGAAATGTTGGCCCATATTGATAGGATAGCATCTTGCAGTTGATGGAGATTTGTGGGATGCACATCCAGGGCACGAAGCTCCCGTTCCACCACATCCCAAAGATGCTCTATTGGGTTGAGATCTGGTGACTGTGGGGGCCATTTTAGTACAGTGAACTCATTGTCATGTTCAAGAAACCAATTTGAAATGATTGGAGCTTTGTGACATGGTGCATTATCCTGCTGGAAGTAGCCATCAGAGGATGGGTACATGGTGGTCATAAAGGGATGGACATGGTCAGAAACAATGCTCAGGTAGGCCGTGGCATTTAAACGATGCCCAATTGGCACTAAGGGGCCTAAAGTGTGCCAAGAAAACATCCCCACACCATTACACCACCACCACCAGCCTGCACAGTGGTAACAAGGCATGATGGATCCATGTTCTCATTCTGTTTACGCCAAATTCTGACTCTACCATCTGAATGTCTCAACAGAAATCGAGACTCATCAGACCAGGCAACATTTTTCCAGTCTTCAACTGTCCAATTTTGGTGAGCTCGTGCAAATTGTAGCCTCTTTTTCCTATTTGTAGTGGAGATGAGTGGTACCCGGTGGGGTCTTCTGCTGTTGTAGCCCATCCGCCTCAAGGTTGTGCGTGTTGTGGCTTCACAAATGCTTTGCTGCATACCTCGGTTGTAACGAGTGGTTATTTCAGTCAAAGTTGCTCTTCTATCAGCTTGAATCAGTCGGCCCATTCTCCTCTGACCTCTAGCATCAACAAGGCATTTTCGCCCACAGGACTGCCGCATACTGGATGTTTTTCCCTTTTCACACCATTCTTTGTAAACTCTAGAAAATCCCAGTAACTGAGCAGATTGTGAAATACATACACATGAGCGGAAGAAGCGGAAGCGCTCGTCTGCGGCAGAATAAAAGCTTTGTTTTGAATAAGCGACCTCTAGCGTCGAAAAATTACATATTGTATAATTATCCCATAATTTACTCATCCTCAAGCAATCCTAGGTGTATATGACATTCTTCTTTCAGACGAATAAAATCGGAGTTATATTTAAAAAGTCCTGGCTAATCCAAGTTTTATAATTGCAGTGATTGTTGTTCTGTTTTTGAAGTCCATAAAAGTGCATCTGTCCGTCACATAACTGCTCCACACAGCTCTGGGGGGTTAATAAATGTCTTCTGAAGCAAATCGATGTGTTTGTGTAAGAAAAATATCCATATTTAAAACTTTATAAAGTAAATTATCTAGCTTATCTAGTGCCTCTCGCAGTTAAAAATGCTTACGCTATGCCTGACGAACGTAACTGGTGTGCAATGTCGTCAGACGTAGCGTAAGCATTTTGAACTGCGAGAGGCACTAGATAAGCTAGATAATTTACTTTATAAAGTTTTAAATATGGATTTTTTTCTTAGCATATTCTCACCGGAGCGTCCTACGTCACACGCTGGAACAGCAGTCTCTCATGAACGTGCGTACGACAGTTAGCGGAAGTTAAATATTACAGTTTGTAAAGTTGTAAATATGGATATTTTTCTTACACAAACCCATCGATTCACTTCAGAAGGCCTTTATTAACCCCCCGGAACCGTGTGGAGCTTTTATGATGGATAGATGCACTTTTATGGACTTCAAAACAGAAACAGCCATTCACTCCCATTATAAAGCTTGGATTAGCCAGGATTCTTTTTTATATAACTTTTATTCGTCTGAAAGAAGAATGTCATATACACCTAGGATGACTTGAGGGTGAGTAAATCATGGGCTAATTTTCATTTTTGGGTGAACTAACCCTTTCAAGGCCTTCTGAAGCGAAGCCATGCGTTTGTGTAAGAAAAAAAATCCATATTTATAACTTTATGAACTATAATCACTGGCTTCTGGTAACGGCAGTACGTGAGTCTAGTTCCGGTGGAAGAGTGACCTCCCCAACATGTGAATTTTTTTTAATTCCCCTTTTATGGTCTGAAAAAGAAAGAACAAGATACCAGGGTGAGTAAATAATGACTTAATTTTCATTTTAGGATGAACTATCCCTTTAAGGAAAAACAAAATATCTTGGTTTGGGCTTCTGCCCCTTTAAAATGTCTTTGCATTGTCCTGCTACTTCTCTCTGTTGCTGGTCTAATGATGTTTTTCCTATCATTCTGGACCTTGAATGTGTAAATTGTGTTGCTCCCAATGGAGGGACAGAGAGCCCTCGGATTTCATCAGTGATATCTTAATTTGTCTTCTGAAAATGAACGAATGACGGGTTTGGAACGACATGAGGGTGAGTTATTAATGACAGAATTTTCATTTTTGGGTGAACTATCCCTTTAAGTGTGATGATGGGCTCCAATTCCAATAACCCAGCCCAATAAAATAAAGGCTAAATAAACAATTACCATATGCATTGCAATGATTATGTTACTCCACGTTGTTCAGCAGTTTTATAAGAAAGTTAGGCTACATTCTACGTACAACAGCAAGTACATTTAGCCTTATTTATTACATTTGGACCACAATTCTCTGAGCATTGCAGTCAACGACAGTGATGAAAATATATTGCAAAAGTTGAAATATTGGTTGTTGTATATGACAGAAATTCCAAAATAATAATGCATGCTAAAATAAACATCTTCCTTATGCAGGTGACTTTAGTTTCTTTAATCATTGTTGTGCTGCACACGTTAGCTTGAAAGCTTTCAAGTTAGTCTTTTCGGGAGCTCTCTGAGACAGTGATTCGGCTGTTGATGCTTTATCAGAACCAGGCCTTGGGTCACACAGCAGAGGAAACAGCAGCACAGATGAGCTGAACTGCTTTACGGAGGATTCAGTCTTTGGCAGTGCATGCGCTCTGGTTTGGGAAGCCCAATCTTTGGAAGACTTGGCTACATTTTGTCTTGTACAGCCTTGAAAGCTGTCATCTTTCTGTTGACATGTGACCTCCTTGAACCACTCATCAAACCACTGGTCTTCGCTGGCGTTCTCCACCCATGGAGTCAGAGACCAGGGCCCATCATCGGTCAGTGGGTTCCACTTTGACTTCTCTGTGGAAAAAGCATTTTTCCACAGGGAAGCTCCTTTCTGCTGCATCTGTTGTCTCTGAGGCACAGTTTTTGGAAGAAGTATTAAGGCTTTTTCATCATGTTCCTTGCTCTTTAGTTCACACGCATTCGTCTGAAGCTCCTCTGAAGGCACACTCCTCTGTGCATTATTGTTCTGGAGCACTTTTACAGAAGAAGCATTCTTCTGAAGGAACTTCTGTGTTTGCCGGGGCAAGCTTTGGTTCTGGGACACACCTAGACATGTTCTTACATTTGTTCCCCTTTTGGCAATCTCATTCTTACTGTCTTCTTTAACTCGGGCACCCCTGTTGGCACAGGAGTCACTGGACCGAAGAATGGACGCAACCCCCCTGAGTTCACCGGGACCGCAGGAAGCACCGGGACAGAAGAGCGTGTTCAGATGGGGCCTCTGCTTTCGGGCGTCGAAGCTATTTCTCTTCATGTTCGGCAATTCCTGTCACGTTTATGATGGTGGATCGAGCTGTGAATCACGATCTGAGCGAACAGTCACTTATTGAGAATGCTTTACTAGTCAGAGCATCTGAGCGAGCATCATCTTTAAAAGTAAACAATGTCACGTTTGGTTTACGACACTTCTGAACGCGCGTTATTAAATTCAATTAAATCACATTTATTTGTATAGGCCTAGCGCTTTTCACAGTAGGCTACATATCGTTTCAAAGCAGCTTTACAAAAAAAATGCATGCGTCTACATTGCATTTTAAAGTGATTTGTTATCAGAGTACCCAGCACATGGTTAAAAATGTACAAAAAAAAAAAAAATGACTGCAGGCTGAACCCAGCATTATTTTTTGTAACCCAAATGCTGGGTTCAGCCTGCAGAAAAAGGATGGTCATTAAATGAGCCGGAACAGCCCACTGATAGCAGTTTTCTTCCCACAGATTCCGATTGGCTGCTGTTGCTGCTCCTGTCACGTCCTAAAACATTACTATGTCCTGTCCTATAACAGAGATTTTATACTGCATTTTTATGATTTAAAATGAAAAATCTTCAATATCAAATTGAGTGACCCAGCACTTTCAAAAAACAACCCAGCAAATGGGTTAATGTATAAAACCCAACAAGCTGGGTAAAAATAACCCAGCATGTGTTTTGTCCAATATTTACCCAGCTGTGGGTTGCCAAATAACCCAGAAATGGTTTTGGCTTTTTAGAGTGTACATACTGACTATACAAATCACACAGTAAGCTAACAATATATTAATAAACAATGTAATAATTTAAGGCACAAACAATTGGCTCATTGAAGTAAAGAATACATGTTGTTAACAATGATATAGAAAAGGTTTGTTGGAGGTAGAGTTGGAGTCGTCTCTGCAGGTGATGGTCATCCAGACTGGATCCAGACGGACTCTACCTATGGATGGGCGTCCCGAGATAAAACAGAACAGGAAAATAATTAGCGTAGCTGCTGTTCAAAGCATTAGATGCAAAGACAATCATGTGCACTGATATAACTGGAGTACAGGGTTATGAGATGCGTTATGTGAATGCTTGGCTGAAGAGATGCGTCTTTAATTTAAACTGGGAGTCTGAGCAGGAAGGCTATTCCAGAGTTTAGGAGCCAAATGTGAAAACGTGGGCTAGATAGGCTACTACCAGAAGCCCAGAGTTGTGCGATAAATATGATTATTAATTGTAGTCTTTGCATTAAGGATGTTATTTGACAACCAAACAAGTCATTCAAGTCTACTGTTAACTTTCTTATTCTTGTGGCAAAATTTCTAAGTTTTCCTAAAAAAATACTTTCTTATGCGAGCATTTAATCAAATCACTCATTAATAGTAATAAAAAAATGCACTTCTTTTATGAAGAAACGAGATTTTTCATGTTCAACGTTTCGTTTTTTCATATACTTTTGCCTGATATGATATGGGATTGTTGTGCTGTAATATTTGATATAGCCTACCGTTCAAAATTTTAGGGTCGGTAAGATTTTTTTGTTTTTTTTTTACATTTATTCCGCAAGAATGCATTAAATTGATCAAAAGTGAGAGTAAAGACATTTACAAAAGATTCCATTTGAAATAAATGCTGTTATTCTGAACGTTCTATTCATCAAAGAATCCTGAAAAAAATGTACACAACTGTTTGCAACACTGATAATAATCAGAAATGTTTTTTGAGCATCAAATCCTCATATTATAATGATTTCTGCAGGATCATGTGACACTGAAGACTGGAGTAATGATGCTGAAAATACAGCTTTGATCACAGGAACAAATTGCATTTCACAATATATTACAATAAAAAAGTTATTTTACAATATTAGCCTACTGTTTGTTTTGTATTTTCAATCAAATAAATGCAGCCTTGGTGAGCAGAAGAGACTTGAACGGCAGTGTATGTGCTTGAACATGTTTAAGATCCTGTAAAAGATGTAGCCTAGTGTGTGCACTATTGTCTTTTTTTTTTTTTGCAATATTAATAATAATAAGAAAACGTTATTAAAATGAGTTTGGGCATACCATTAAATGAATTCTCGTGTCAAAAGCATAACTGTGATGCATAACAATGACAGTCTTAAATTAATAATTACAAAAAACGGTAATTGTCTGGCTCCTTTCCATAGAATGCCTGTTAAAAACAGAAAAATACTGTTGAATAAAAAACATATCATTTGTAAAAGAAAGAAAAAAAACAGTAAATTGCCTTAAACCATTTTAAGTTTAAAAACTGGTATTTAGTAATGTGAGTATAGGCCTATTTTTATAATTATTTCATTTAGATTGCCATGGCTTTTTAAAATAGCCTATAAAGAACAGAACTGCAAAAACTGCCATAATCATAAGATTACTATCAAAGTAATAGGCTGTTACTTTTCGGAACCCATGAACCGGAAACGGACAAAATGTTCGGGCAAATGTAACAAATATTGATTTATTTGTATAGCCTCTTTTTCGGTTTATTCGTTCAGTTATTCGAGGGCTGTCTGTCTTCATGCTTATTCGTTTTGTCACACGAGAAAAATAAATACAAATCACAGCATTATGATAATATTTATTTCATATTTTTAATTTTATTTTGTAAGGAATATAAGGCGCACAATTAATATGTTAAATTGCAAGGCTTTTCCTAAAGTTTGTTTCCCCCATTCTTTATATGAATATTCGCTTTCGAATTATATTTAAATGAAGTTAAAACGTTTCTTAAATTATTTAATTATTTTAAATTATTCTTAGATTTATATTACATTAAAAGCAAGCACTCTTGGTCATACAGCGAGAAGGGTTTTAAGAAAGATTAGACATTATTAATAAAAGCTTGTTCTTTATTATAAAGACACGTACATTACATATTGCGAGCCCCCAAGTGTTGCCTGTGTTCTGCCGAATAATGCTACCCATCAGATTGTGTTACCAACACTATATTTGCATTGTTTTATGGACGTTAATAAAGCCTCAAACCACATGAATATGATGCTGCACAATCTTATAAGTCTTGTGCCTCTGGCAATGCTGTAATATAAATAACTTTGATCCTTTGCACTGCAGTCATTTAAATGTCATGTTCTGTTGGTCCTTAGTTTCATTTTCATGGACTTTAAGTTTGTTTAACATTTCTATAAAATAGAAACATTTGCTAATTTAGTTGTTAAGAAGTAGTCTCATTTTTTTGTTTTATTTATTAAATATTCACTTATTTTAATGTAATAGCGTTACAGAAAACATGCAAATACAAATAACTTTTATAAGCACTGCATGCAAATATAAACAACTTTGATCCTTTGCACTGCAGTAATGTAAACATGTAAATATAAATAAGATTGATAAGCACTGCAGTAATGTAAACATGTAAATATAAATAACTTTGATCCTTTGCACTGCAGTAATGTAAACATGCAAATATAAATAACTTTGATCCTTTGCACTGCAGTAATGTAAACATGTAAATATAAATAACTTTGATCCTTTGCACTGCAGTAATGTAAACATGTAAATATAAACAACTTTGATCCTTTGCACTGCAGTAATGTAAACATGTAAATATAAATAACTTTGATCCTTTGCACTGCAGTAATGTAAACATGTAAATATAAATAACTTTGATCCTTTGCACTGCAGTAATGTAAACATGTAAATATAAACAACTTTGATCCTTTGCACTGCAGTAATGTAAACATGTAAATATAAACAACTTTGATCCTTTGCACTGCAGTAATGTAAACATGTAAATATAAACAACTTTGATCCTTTGCACTGCAGTAATGTAAACATGCAAATATAAATAACTTTGATCCTTTGCACTGCAGTAATGTAAACATGTAAATATAAATAACTTTGATCATTTGCACTGCAGTAATGTAAACATGTAAATATAAACAACTTTGATCCTTTGCACTGCAGTAATGTAAACATGTAAATATAAATAACTTTGATCCTTTGCACTGCAGTAATGTAAACATGTAAATATAAACAACTTTGATCCTTTGCACTGCAGTAATGTAAACATGTAAATATAAATAACTTTGATCCTTTGCACTGCAGTAATGTAAACATGTAAATATAAACAACTTTGATCCTTTGCACTGCAGTAATGTAAACATGCAAATATAAATAACTTTGATCCTTTGCACTGCAGTAATGTAAACATGTAAATATAAATAACTTTGATCCTTTGCACTGCAGTAATGTAAACATGTAAATATAAACAACTTTGATCCTTTGCACTGCAGTAATGTAAACATGTAAATATAAATAACTTTGATCCTTTGCACTGCAGTAATGTAAACATGTAAATATAAACAACTTTGATCCTTTGCACTGCAGTAATGTAAACATGCAAATATAAATAACTTTGATCCTTTGCACTGCAGTAATGTAAACATGTAAATATAAATAACTTTGATCCTTTGCACTGCAGTAATGTAAACATGTAAATATAAACAACTTTGATCCTTTGCACTGCAGTAATGTAAACATGTAAATATAAATAACTTTGATCCTTTGCACTGCAGTAATGTAAACATGTAAATATAAACAACTTTGATCCTTTGCACTGCAGTAATGTAAACATGTAAATATAAATAACTTTGATCCTTTGCACTGCAGTAATGTAAACATGTAAATATAAACAACTTTGATCCTTTGCACTGCAGTAATTTAAACATGTAAATAGAGTATTTCAAATATTATAAATTCTATTTAGACAATAATAAATTGTTCTTTGAGCGAGCAGCGCTATATTGTTTCAATAACAATGTCAATACAGATGTAGCCTATAGGGTTCACTTCATCATATCTTGGAAATAATGATTTTGCTTTAAAGCTTAATGCACAGATTATTCTCTGGATTTTTTTTTAAAATTATTGTATTTGGAGAACAATACACTGATTTCCCAGGTCAATAACCATGCTCTCGTCAGCATGTATTGCCATAAAATATAATAAATAATAATAATATTGTTTATGCATTTATTTATTTTAGTTTTTGTACTTTCAAATTGGGGTCTAATCCTCAGAAGGTGAGGATTATGCTTTTGATCTTTTATAAAGGTACATGAGGAGAGAACCAGGCCTTCTGTCACACATATGAAGAAGGGGTGGCACAAATGACTTAATCTTCCGCCGCCTGTTCGGATCCCCAATCTCTGGCACATGTCTACTCTCTTGAAAACTTTTCTTTGGCTCCTTAATGGAAGAAGCAATCTCCTGCTGGAACTCATCTTTCTCCTGCTGCAAGCTTGGGCTCAGAGACAAATCTTCTGGGAGATTAAAGCTGGCCTTTTGACCTTTCTTCATTTTCTTTGCCTGCTTTGTGGGAGAAGCATTGCTGTTCTCTTTTGGAGGATGAATAAAGTCTTTTTCACCATCTTCCTCGCTCTTCAGCTCGTCTACAGAAGGAACATTCGTCTGGAGTTCCTCAACAGAAGTAGCATCTGTCTGGAGGTCCTCTACAGAAGGAACATTCGTCTGGAGGTCCTCTACAGAAGGAACATTCGTCTGGAGGTCCTCTACAGAAGTAGCATTTTGCTGTAGGAGCTTTTGTCGATTCTGAAGGAAGTATTGTCTCTGGGCTACACCTCTTCGAAGTGCAAACCTGGCCTCTGTCTTTGTCTCCACATCACTTTGAACTGGTTTTAAGCTCGCTCCTATATTAGTTTCCTCAGGCACACTTTGTATGCCATGTTCCAAACCATCTTTGTGATCTTCTTTGTTCTGTTGCTCTTCGTTGGGAGGAAATTGCTTCATGAGCAAATAGTTGAACTGTTTTTTCCATTTGAGAGTTTTGTCTTCCTCTACTTGTGCTATTAAGTGGAGCCCCTTGTTGGCACAATAAGTAGGCCTATTGAATTTAGGATATGGCGCGAAACTCCTGACGACAGAGTTGGGGATATAGCCATCAGGAGCAACGGGCCAGATGATTTTGCCCGGGCGGATCCTCTGCTTTCTGACATCGGACCACCTGATTTTGTCAGGCAGTTTGGTAGGTGACAGTGTCATCGCGAATCGCGATCAAAGAAACTGCAATCGAACAATCACGATCTAAAAGTCTGCAGGGAATGGCTAAAGAATGTACAGCCGTGAGCTATTGTGACGTCATCGCATTGAGACGTTAACATTCCAAGCGCGCCTTTTTTTTTTTAAATGTAGCTAATCTTTAAAAGTAAAGAAAACGTTTAAGACAAAATTACACTTTTGAACACACATTACCTTATTAAAACGATTTGATGAGTAAACTGGATCGCTGTGATTAATGTTTTGAAACGAAGAAGGAAAACAAAGGGGAAAGAAAAGAAAGTTCGGTATTATCAACTGTCAAATAAGCTGGCTAAAAATATTATTATTAGCTATTGTTGTTGTTGCCGTTGTTGCTAATGCACAGAAATAATTTGATTACTGAAACCATCAAAATTAATGTGTTCGTATAGATTAGGCTACGTGTTTCATGGAAATATTTAAATTTGATGATTATGATAAAACGAAAAAAAGTTCTCAAAAGTCTCTTTTGTAATATTTTGTAATTGTAATATAAAGCATGTATCAAGGAATCAATCAACCTCGGATAGGTTGTACAAATATATCGAGTTCATTTTCTGTTTGTTAAAAAAATTAACAACATCTTTAGATGCAAATACATTCATAAAGCACCATTCACACACGAATTCGTGCATATTTCATGCTGTTTGGTCCATGAGTTTGATAGAATCGCGGTATAAAATCGGTATATATCGTTTCAGTATTTTCTTTTTTTTAAATCAATCAACAATTTATACCTATATAATAACAATTTATAATCTATACCAATATATACTTATCTATCTTTTATCAAGCAAGACTTTCTGAGTAAATATCGCTGTCTAAATTTGATTTAATTGTAAACACAACACTGCCCCCTGCAGGCATCAGATGACTATCGCATGGATGGTCTTGGCACCATCATGGATGGAGATAGATGGCAGAGAAAGAAGGAAAGGAAAACCTCTTCATCTTTGGCACGAGGGCAGAGGACGTGGAGGCTATGGACGAAAAAAAGACTGAGAGAGGGTAAGAGCATGCAAACAAGGTCAGAGATTTGCTGTTACTTACCATTTTGAAGTTTGTATTTTCCACTATATATTACATTTCCTTTTGATTGTTTTTTAGGTGCGTATTGAGACATAAACCATCACGGCACACTTATAATCAGACATGGTTCTGCTGCCTTTCATAAAAGCCAAGATATAACCCAACCAGAGAGTCTGCATTTAAAGGGATAGTTCACCTAGAAATCAAAATTCTGTCATTAATTCCTCACCCTCAAGTCGTTCAAAACCCGTAAGACTTTTGTTCATCTTCAGAACACAAATGAAGATATTTTTGAAATCTGAGAGCTTTCTGTCCTTCCATTGACAGCTACACAACTAGCACTCTGACGCTCCAAAAATTTCATAAAGAGATCATAAAACTAATCCATATAAATAGAGTGGTTTAGTCCAATTTTTCTGAAGAGACATGATCGCTTTAAATTGAATTTAGGCTTTTATTCACATATAAGCATTCATCAACTCACACATCAGTTGTGGTAAACGGAAGCTCAAGCATGTTCGCTTGACATACGAGAACAAATGAGATTAATTTGTGTTACGCAGCACATTTGAGCTTCTGCAAGAACCAATGAGGTTCATTCTCGTGTTACGCAGCACGTTTGAGCTTCAGCAAGAACCAATGAGGTTCATTCCTGTGTTACGCAGCACGTTTGAGCTTCTGCAAGAACCAATGAGGTTCATTCTCGTGTTACGCAGCACGTTTGAGCTTCAGCAAGAACCAATGAGGTTCATTCTCGTGTTACGCAGCACGTTTGATCTTCAGCAAGAACCAATGAGGTTCATTCTCGTGTTACGCAGCACGTTTGATCTTCAGCAAGAACCAATGAGGTTCATTCTCGTGTTACACAGCACGTTTGAGCTTCAGCAAGAACCAATGAGGTTCATTCCTGTGTTACGCAGCACGTTTGAGCTTCAAGCAAGAACCAATGAGGTTCATTCTCGTGTTACGCAGCACGTTTGAGCTTCTGCAAGAACCAATGAGGTTCATTCTCGTGTTACGCAGCACGTTTGAGCTTCAGCAAGAACCAATGAGGTTCATTCTCGTGTTACGCAGCACGTTTGAGCTTCTGCAAGAACCAATGAGGTTCATTCTCGTGTTACGCAGCACGTTTGAGCTTCAGCTAGAACCAATGAGGTTCATTCTCGTGTTACGCAGCACGTTTGAGCTTCATCAAGAACCAATGAGGTTCATTCTCGTGTTACGCAGCACGTTTGAGCTTCTGCAAGAACCAATGAGGTTCATTCTCGTGTTACGCAGCACGTTTGAGCTTCAGCAAGAACCAATGAGGTTCATTCTCGTGTTACGCAGCACGTTTGAGCTTCTGCAAGAGCCAATGAGGTTCATTCTCATGTTACGCAGCACGTTTGAGCTTCTGCAAGAACCAATGAGGTTCATTCTCGTGTTACGCAGCACGTTTGAGCTTCAGCAAGAACCAATGAGGTTCATTCTCGTGTTACACAGCACGTTTGAGCTTCAGCAAGAACCAATGAGGTTCATTCTCGTGTTACGCAGCACGTTTGAGCTTCTGCAAGAACCAATGAGGTTCATTCTCGTGTTACGCAGCACGTTTGAGCTTCAGCAAGAACCAATGAGGTTCATTCCTGTGTTACGCAGCACGTTTGAGCTTCTGCAAGAACCAATGAGGTTCATTCTCGTGTTACGCAGCACGTTTGAGCTTCAGCAAGAACCAATGAGGTTCATTCCTGTGTTACGCAGCACGTTTGAGCTTCAAGCAAGAACCAATGAGGTTCATTCTCGTGTTACGCAGCACGTTTGAGCTTCTGCAAGAACCAATGAGGTTCATTCTCGTGTTACACAGCACGTTTGAGCTTCAGCAAGAACCAATGAGGTTCATTCTCGTGTTACGCAGCACGTTTGAGCTTCTGCAAGAACCAATGAGGTTCATTCTCGTGTTACGCAGCACGTTTGAGCTTCAGCAAGAACCAATGAGGTTCATTCCTGTGTTACGCAGCACGTTTGAGCTTCTGCAAGAACCAATGAGGTTCATTCTCGTGTTACGCAGCACGTTTGAGCTTCAGCAAGAACCAATGAGGTTCATTCCTGTGTTACGCAGCACGTTTGAGCTTCAAGCAAGAACCAATGAGGTTCATTCTCGTGTTACGCAGCACGTTTGAGCTTCTGCAAGAACCAATGAGGTTCATTCTCGTGTTACGCAGCACGTTTGAGCTTCAGCAAGAACCAATGAGGTTCATTCCTGTGTTACGCAGCACGTTTGAGCTTCAAGCAAGAACCAATGAGGTTCATTCTCGTGTTACGCAGCACGTTTGAGCTTCAGCTAGAACCAATGAGGTTCATTCTCGTGTTACGCAGCACGTTTGAGCTTCAGCTAGAACCAATGAGGTTCATTTTCGTGTTACGCAGCACGTTTGAGCTTCTGCAAGAACCAATGAGGTTCATTCTCGTGTTACGCAGCACGTTTGAGCTTCTGCAAGAACCAATGAGGTTCATTCCCGTGTTACGCAGCACGTTTGAGCTTCTGCAAGAACCAATGAGGTTCATTCTCGTGTTACGCAGCACGTTTGAGCTTCAGCTAGAACCAATGAGGTTCATTCTCGTGTTACGCAGCACGTTTGAGCTTCTGCAAGAACCAATGAGGTTCATTCTCGTGTTACGCAGCACGTTTGAGCTTCTGCAAAAACCAATGAGGTTCATTCTCGTGTTACGCAGCACGTTTGAGCTTCTGCAAGAAACAGTGAGGTTCATTCTCGTGTTACGCAGCACGTTTGAGCTTCAGCTAGAACCAATGAGGTTCATTCTCGTGTTACGCAGCACGTTTGAGCTTCATCAAGAACCAATGAGGTTCATTCTCGTGTTACGCAGCACGTTTGAGCTTCTGCAAGAACCAATGAGGTTCATTCTCGTGTTACGCAGCACGTTTGAGCTTCAGCTAGAACCAATGAGGTTCATTTTCGTGTTACGCAGCACGTTTGAGCTTCTGCAAGAACCAATGAGGTTCATTCTCGTGTTACGCAGCACGTTTGAGCTTCTGCAAGAACCAATGAGGTTCATTCTCGTGTTACGCAGCACGTTTGAGCTTCAGCAAGAACCAATGAGGTTCATTCTCGTGTTACACAGCACGTTTGAGCTTCAGCAAGAACCAATGAGGTTCATTCTCGTGTTACGCAGCACGTTTGAGCTTCTGCAAGAACCAATGAGGTTCATTCTCGTGTTACGCAGCACGTTTGAGCTTCTGCAAGAACCAATGAGGTTCATTCCCGTGTTACGCAGCACGTTTGAGCTTCTGCAAGAACCAATGAGGTTCATTCTCGTGTTACGCAGCACGTTTGAGCTTCAGCTAGAACCAATGAGGTTCATTCTCGTGTTACGCAGCACGTTTGAGCTTCTGCAAGAACCAATGAGGTTCATTCTCGTGTTACGCAGCACGTTTGAGCTTCTGCAAAAACCAATGAGGTTCATTCTCGTGTTACGCAGCACGTTTGAGCTTCTGCAAGAACCAGTGAGGTTCATTCTCGTGTTACGCAGCACGTTTGAGCTTCAGCTAGAACCAGTGAGGTTCATTCTCGTGTTACGCAGCACGTTTGAGCTTCATCAAGAACCAATGAGGTTCATTCTCGTGTTACGCAGCACGTTTGAGCTTCTGCAAGAACCAATGAGGTTCATTCTCGTGTTACGCAGCACGTTTGAGCTTCAGCTAGAACCAATGAGGTTCATTTTCGTGTTACGCAGCACGTTTGAGCTTCTGCAAGAACCAATGAGGTTCATTCTCGTGTTACGCAGCACGTTTGAGCTTCTGCAAGAACCAATGAGGTTCATTCTCGTGTTACGCAGCACGTTTGAGCTTCAGCAAGAACCAATGAGGTTCATTCTCGTGTTACACAGCACGTTTGAGCTTCAGCAAGAACCAATGAGGTTCATTCTCGTGTTACGCAGCACGTTTGAGCTTCTGCAAGAACCAATGAGGTTCATTCTCGTGTTACGCAGCACATTTGAGCTTCAGCAAGAACCAATGAGGTTCATTCCTGTGTTACGCAGCACGTTTGAGCTTCTGCAAGAACCAATGAGGTTCATTCTCGTGTTACGCAGCACGTTTGAGCTTCAGCAAGAACCAATGAGGTTCATTCTCGTGTTACGCAGCACGTTTGAGCTTCAGCAAGAACCAATGAGGTTCATTCCTGTGTTACGCAGCACGTTTGAGCTTCAAGCAAGAACCAATGAGGTTCATTCTCGTGTTACGCAGCACGTTTGAGCTTCTGCAAGAACCAATGAGGTTCATTCTCGTGTTACGCAGCACGTTTGAGCTTCATCAAGAACCAATGAGGTTCATTCCTGTGTTACGCAGCACGTTTGAGCTTCAAGCAAGAACCAATGAGGTTCATTCTCGTGTTACGCAGCACGTTTGAGCTTCTGCAAGAACCAATGAGGTTCATTCTCGTGTTACGCAGCACGTTTGAGCTTCAGCAAGAACCAGTGAGGTTCATTCCTGTGTTACGCAGCACGTTTGAGCTTCAAGCAAGAACCAATGAGGTTCATTCTTGTGTTACGCAGCACGTTTGAGCTTCAGCTAGAACCAATGAGGTTCATTCTCGTGTTACGCAGCACGTTTGAGCTTCAGCTAGAACCAATGAGGTTCATTTTCGTGTTACGCAGCACGTTTGAGCTTCTGCAAGAACCAATGAGGTTCATTCTCGTGTTACGCAGCACATTTGAGCTTCAGCAAGAACCAATGAGGTTCATTCCTGTGTTACGCAGCACGTTTGAGCTTCTGCAAGAACCAATGAGGTTCATTCTCGTGTTACGCAGCACGTTTGAGCTTCAGCAAGAACCAATGAGGTTCATTCTCGTGTTACGCAGCACGTTTGAGCTTCAGCAAGAACCAATGAGGTTCATTCCTGTGTTACGCAGCACGTTTGAGCTTCAAGCAAGAACCAATGAGGTTCATTCTCGTGTTACGCAGCACGTTTGAGCTTCTGCAAGAACCAATGAGGTTCATTCTCGTGTTACGCAGCACGTTTGAGCTTCAGCAAGAACCAATGAGGTTCATTCCTGTGTTACGCAGCACGTTTGAGCTTCAAGCAAGAACCAATGAGGTTCATTCTCGTGTTACGCAGCACGTTTGAGCTTCTGCAAGAACCAATGAGGTTCATTCTCGTGTTACGCAGCACGTTTGAGCTTCAGCAAGAACCAGTGAGGTTCATTCCTGTGTTACGCAGCACGTTTGAGCTTCAAGCAAGAACCAATGAGGTTCATTCTTGTGTTACGCAGCACGTTTGAGCTTCAGCTAGAACCAATGAGGTTCATTCTCGTGTTACGCAGCACGTTTGAGCTTCAGCTAGAACCAATGAGGTTCATTTTCGTGTTACGCAGCACGTTTGAGCTTCTGCAAGAACCAATGAGGTTCATTCTCGTGTTACGCAGCACGTTTGAGCTTCAGCAAGAACCAATGAGGTTCATTCTCGTGTTACACAGCACGTTTGAGCTTCAGCAAGAACCAATGAGGTTCATTCTCGTGTTACGCAGCACGTTTGAGCTTCAGCAAGAACCAATGAGGTTCATTCTCGTGTTACGCAGCACGTTTGAGCTTCAGCTAGAACCAATGAGGTTCATTTTCGTGTTACGCAGCACGTTTGAGCTTCTGCAAGAACCAATGAGGTTCATTCTCGTGTTACGCAGCACGTTTGAGCTTCAGCAAGAACCAGTGAGGTTCATTCTCGTGTTACGCAGCACGTTTGAGCTTCTGCAAGAACCAATGAGGTTCATTCTCGTGTTACGCAGCACGTTTGAGCTTCTGCTAGAACCAATGAGGTTCATTTTCGTGTTACGCAGCACGTTTGAGCTTCTGCAAGAACCAATGAGGTTCATTCTCGTGTTACGCAGCACGTTTGAGCTTCAGCAAGAACCAATGAGGTTCATTCTCGTGTTACGCAGCACGTTTGAGCTTCAGCAAGAACCAATGAGGTTCATTCTCGTGTTACACAGCACGTTTGAGCTTCATCAAGAACCAATGAGGTTCATTCTCGTGTTACGCAGCACGTTTGAGCTTCTGCAAGAACCAATGAGGTTCATTCTCGTGTTACGCAGCACGTTTGAGCTTCTGCAAGAACCAATGAGGTTCATTCTCGTGTTACGCAGCACGTTTGAGCTTCTGCAAGAACCAATGAGGTTAATTCTCGTGTTACGCAGCACGTTTGAGCTTCATCAAGAACCAATGAGGTTCATTCTCGTGTTACGCAGCACGTTTGAGCTTCAAGCAAGAACCAATGAGCTTCTGTTTATGTTCACTGATCAATGTTATTATGTGAATAAAGTCTAAATTTAATCTGTTCATCATATAAAGCAACTGTTTCTCTTCAGAAAGTTTGGACTAAATCACTCAACTCATGTGGATTAGTTTTACGATCTCTTAATGAACTTTTTGAAGCATCAAAGTGGTAGTGGCTTAGCTGTCAATGGAGGGACAGATGAAAATGAACGAAACCTTATGGATTTGGAACAGCGTGAGGATGAGTAATTAATGATAGAATTTTCTTGGTGAACTATCCTTTTAATAATAATATTAATCATAACAAGCTGAAAAAGTAATTCATGTGCAAGACAAACATATATTTCAACTTTATTTTGACGCATAATAAATTACATTTCCACCACAGTCAATTATTGCAATACATGCTGATGACAGCAGATGTTTTATAATGACATACCAATTAGTAGTTCGGTGTTTTGTTCTTAAGTAATAATTCAGCATTTTCAGAGAATAATCTGCATAGAATAGCAAAGCCTTAACAGTCAAGCTCAATTGAGTGATGAAAATGTTGTTATTTTTCTTGGTAACATAATATAATATTCTAAAAGACATTTTGGTAACACTTTATGATGCATTGTCTTTGTTACTCATGTTACATGTATTTGCTATAGTAATTACAGTAAAGTATGCATAATTACATGCAACTAACCCTCAACCAAACCCTAATCCTACCCTAACCCTATAGTAAGTACATGTTAATTAATATTACTCAGTACTTAAATATACAATTACACTGTAACAAGGACACCTTCAAATAAAGTGTAACCAACATTTTCATGTTATGATGATACATGAATCAGGGAGTAACATCTGTCTAAAAATATAATTTCACCTTTTTTATATGAAACTGCCGAACAATGTACATCCTATTAGAGACAACATGTATTCATTGCAATGCATATGGTAAATGTCTATTTAGCTTTAACATGTTTATTGAGATGTGTGAGTGTATTTAGCAATGACTGAATTACTACATGTGTGAAAGCAGATGTAGAAAAGGTGTGGAAATGATGCAGTTCTTCACATTTAAGCGCTTACAGCCCCGGTAAAACGTCTCCAGCAGCCTATTTGGCACTGAGGTCCACCACGAGATGCTGGTACGCCATGGTCTTCCCTTTAAAACTGGCTGCTAACAGAATATCCTTATTGTCAACAGAGACCAGGCTGAACCCTCGAGGCGCTAGCATGTTCAGTTCCTGAAAGGGCTGGAACCTTTGAGTGAGGTCGTCCCACAGATAGATCCGAGAGAAGGAATAATCGCTCCCCAGCAGAAGGTACTGCCTAACTCCAACGCTGAACGGATACACGGCCATTGAGCCGCGTGACGGCAGGGTTTGAATCTCCACAAAGCGCTGGTTGTCCCAGCGCAGGATCTTCGAGTCTCCTATGAAGCGCGTGAGGCAGAGATACAGCACTTTTCGTAGCCAGAAGTGCTTCACCATCTGCACATCGCCTGAATCTGTAATCTGCGAGTGGTAGACGAATTGGCGTTGGCTGCGGTTCCACTGATACACCACCGGGGGCTGTGAGGAGCTAGAGAGTATGAGACGCGGTTTGCCGTCCATCTCGAGGAAGTCAATGTGAGTGTCTCTGTGCCAGGGATGGAGAGACTGGTGAGAGTAAAAGCCATTACTGTTCCAGCGGTACAGGCTGGTGGAACCGGCTTTGGAGCTGTCGACTACAGCAAAATACCAGTCCCCTTCAATCTGGAAAGTCTCTATGAAGTTGGGTTTACGGACACGGGTGGTGTCGATGTCCTGGATTTTGACGAAACGCAATGGACCTTCCTCCCATCTGCAACAACAACGGGATGTCATAATAATAGATGATGATATATTTACATGCAAATATTATATAAATCTTTGAGGTATTGAAATAATTTACTAATTAAAGGTGCATTCAGTAGTTTGGTGCTATTTTAAAATGTTTTACACATTAGGAAATAAATAAGGCCGTTTACACCTGGTATTTAGATGCGTTTTGGTTGATCAGATCACAAGTAGACGACACTAAATACAGGTGTTAAACAGGCTCTAAAACATTTTGAGCTTGTCCACTTTCAACCACTTCCAGTAGTCGAAAACACATTCGACTGGATTGCTTTCGTAGTGTTCACGTAGTCGAATGCTTCCCTCCATCTACTGACTTAATGGGAAACGCACTAGCCAGACGGGATTTAAACTTTGTTGGCTGAAGACCCAAAAGGTTTGGTTTAAGGACAAAAAATTTACCAAGCACAATGTTCTCTCACCATTTCTGATTTCTAACACACACTCACAGCGTTTGGCTGGTCTTGCAGCTGTCAGAACAGAAACAAAATCTGCTGCTTTCTCTGTCGACTCCTTTCACGTTCATAAGCAAATAGTGTGAGCTTATTTTGTCCATTAGATCAAAAGATCTGAAAAGGACATTTACCTGCCCATAGCCCCTCCCCTCGAAGAAATCAGGACAGAAGTGGTTGAAAGTGGACAAAAGAGACAACAGGTGTAAATGGGAATGTCTTCCTCGTCTACTTGCGTTTTGGTCAATCGGATCACATCTTAATACCAGCTGTAAACAGGGCCTTAGATGCATCTGAAATTGCAAACTGTATAGTAGGTACTACATTTGGTTTGTAAATAACTTTGATACCTCTAAAAAAGTATGTTCTATATAGTATGAATTTGTGTAGTATGAATGTAATCTGGACGTACTACATCCGCCATGTTATCATTATCATGTGACCTATGGCATCAGTTGCATCGCTTCACTTCATAAATCCTCTCCCGTGGCCTCATGGGATAGTAAAGTGTCCATCATATGCACACTTTAGAATCTCACAGGAAGTAGTAGTTCATCTGGGTACTTTTCGCCTACTGTTTTTTAAAATACTATGCATTTGGACATACCGCCCTTTTGGCATACTGTTTTCACATACTGTATATTAGGGAAGTATGTGATTTCAGATGCAGCGATTGTGTCTGTGGAAAGTCATCTGAATGGTGTGTACTCATAAAATATTTCTATTAAAAAAAAGTGTGGGTCACATGTCAAAAATGAAGTGACCCGTGTGTTTCACTAAACGTCAGAGAGAATCCTTGCTCTCATTGGCTGAATTTGGAAACACCTACTAGCACGCCACTTTTACCATATACAGTTGCAAGAAAAAGTATGTGAACCGCTTGCAGAATCTGTGAAAATGTGAATAATTTTAACTAAATAAGAGAGAACAATCAAAATGCATGTTATTTTTTATTTAGTACTGTCCTGAATAAGATATTTTACATATAAAAATATTTACATATAGTCCACAAGAATTCAAGTAGCTGAATTTATAAAAAAAGTTCATGAACCATTGATTCTTAATATTTAAGGGTTCAAATATGCTGGAAAACTGAAGAATCTGCAGGACCTGGAGGATTTTTCTGAAGAACGTTGATCAGTTTAACTGATCAGGACAAACAAGACAAAACCATCACAAAACAAAAAAACAGCCGTGGATCATCCAGGGAACGACACACAGTATTAAGGATCAATGGTTCATAAACTTTTGAATGGGTCATTTTAATAAATTATAATTATTTAATAAATAAAAAATTAAAGCTGCAAGCAGCGATGAAAGGGCCCTCGCACCCAGGACCACTGCCACCCGGTGGCCTCAGGAAAACAGCCAATAGTGGGCGACATGCATTTAAGTGGGTAAATATAGGAGAAATATGGCAAAGTCACTTCAATGTGCCACACTTCCTGCTGCCAGCAGGTGCCGCTTTGACTATAACCAAATATTGGTATGTAGATGTCTTCAGGCCTGGACTATTATCAAACGTGTGAAGTTTGGGGCGTATCGGACATTGTATGCCAGACTTACAACAGCTTCCTGTGTCATGGCGAAACATCAGACTTTGACAGGCCACCACGGACACGCCCTTCAGCAAAAACTCAAGATCTTCACAATTTAACATTACCAAGGCCTTAAGATTAGACTGACCAAATATGATGTTGTTCTGGTTAAATCTAAATGAGGATACTCATCACAGTGTAAAACATGGTCTTTCCTGTTGCCCACAGGTGGCGCTATGACTGTAACTGAATATTGGCATGTAGATGTCTTCAGGCCAGGACTCAAATTAAATGTGAATTTTGGGGCAGATCGGAAATTGTATGTCCGTGTTACAACAACTTCCTGTTTCATGGCGAAACATCGAAATATCGAAATTTGTCAGGCCGCCACGGACACGCCCTTCAGGGAAAACTCAAGATCTTCACAATTCAACATCACAAAGGCCTTTAGATTAGACTGACCAAATATGATGATGATCTGATTAAATCTCTAGGAGTTCGTTAAAAGTACAACATCTGGAAATGGCAAAATTTTCAACAATTTTGCAAAGAAAATTCAAAATCTCACTTTCTGTTGGTTTTCAGATTTCATACCAGGAGACTTTTTTGTAGGTATTGGGCTGTTACATGTGTCTACCGAATTTCATACCTGTACGTGAAACGTAGCGGGAGGGGCACTTCATTGAAATGTTGTAGGTGACGCTATTGAGCAATTTTGCCATGCCTAATTCTGAAACTCATATGTAGATGTCTTCAGGCCAGGACTCTTATCAAACATATGAAGTTTGGGGCAGATCGGAAATTGTATGCCTGTCTTACAACAGCTTCCTGTGTCATGGCGAAACATCAGATTTTGTCATGCCGCCAGGGACACGCTCTTCAGTGAAAACTCAAGATCTTCACAATTTAACGTCGCAAAGGCCTTTACATTAGACTGACCAAATATGATGATGATCTGGTTAAATCACTATGAGGAGTTAATCACAGTGTAAAACATGCCATTTCCTGTTGCCAGTAGGTGGCGCTATGACTTTAACTGAATATTGGCATGTAGATGTCTTCGGGCCAGGACTCTAATAATACATGTGAAGTTTGGGGCAGATCATTGTATGACAGAGTTACAACAACTTCCTGTTTTATAGCGAAACATCGAAATTTGTGACGCCCTTCAGGGAAAACTAAAGATCTATTCGCAATTTAACGTTGCAAAGGCCTTTAGATTAGACTGACCAAATATGATGTTGATCTGATTAAATCTCTAGGAGGAGTTTGTTAAAGTACAATGTCTGGAAATGGCAAAATTTGCAACAATTTTGCAAAGAAAATTCAAAATATCTCACTTCCTGATGGTTTTCAGATTTCGTACCAGGAGACTTTTTTGTAGGTATTGGGCTGTTACATGTGTCTCCCGAATTTCATACCTGTACGTGAAACGTAGCGGGAGGGGGCACTTCGTTGAAATGTTGTAGGTGGCGCTATCGAGCCGTTTTGCCACGCCTAATTCTGAAACCCATATCAGATGTACATTTTCACAACTTTTAATGCGTGTGCAAAGTTTCATGAGTTTTCGAGCATGTTTAGGCCATCAAAAATGCAATTAATTTGGGAGAAGAATAATAATAGGCTGAGCAATTCCAAAAGGGTCCTCACACCATCGGTGCTCAGGCCCTAATAACGCATTTTGTATGATCTTTTATTTTGTTAGAATTATTCACATTTTCACAGATTCTGCAAGTGGTTCACATACTTTTCTTGCAACTATATTTCTATGGCAGAAATAGTGTAGTGTGCAGTTGAATTCATTGTTTGTCTGTGGCCTCTGTAGAGTGTAGTTTAGTGATGTGAAGAGTAAAAAATTATGGTGTGTACACACTTGTAGTTCGGTTCGCTTGTTTTTTTAACACCGAACCTAAGGGCATAGGGATATTTTCACAATAGAGATGCACCGATGTATCGCCTGCCGATATTGATCGGCCGATTTTTGATCAATTTACAACCATTGGCATATTGGATAGCATGAAAAAGGCAGATATAACAAACCGATGGTTTATTAATTAACTGCGTGAAGGCGCAGAGCTTTATAATGTCTGTTGCATAATCCAAGATTATAATGTAATAGCCTATTCCTGCTGTGCTGCTGTCTGCACTTTAAAGGAACACTCCACTTTTTTGTGAAACTCCCCTAGAGTTAAACAGTTGAGTTTTACCGTTTTCGAATCCATTCAGCCGATCTCCGGATCTGGCAGTAGAACTTTTAGCATAGCTTAGCATAGATCATTGAATCTGATTAGACCGTTAGCATCTCGCTCAAAAATGACCAAAGACTGTCGATATTTTACCTATTTAAAACTTGACTGTAGTTACATCGTGTACTAAGACGATGAAAATGAAAAGTTGTGATTTTCAAGACCGATATGGCTAGGGACTATACTCTCATTCCTGCGTAATAATCAAGGAACTTTGCTGCCGTACCATGGGTGCAGCGGCGCAATGATATTACGCAGCGCCTGAAAATAGGCTAGCTTCCGTCAACATAACCAACGTGACAACCTGCTTGCACAAGGAGCGTGCCTTGTAACCATGGAGACATTTGTGAGAGACGATTCAGAAGATATTTACTTTGGTGCAGATCCTGAACCGTATCTATTTGAACCGGAATACACTGAAGATGAGCTTTTGGAACGTGAAAGGCAAGAAAGTGTGGCTGAACAGGAGGCAGAAGGGAGGAGGAGAGCAGATTCGAACTGGTGGTGCAAGTGTGGGGCTTGCCAACCTATGCCGACCGAAAGTGAGTGCCTGTGTTGTAGCGAGTGGGACCAGGTCTTACCATCGATGGCAAGGGTCAATCTACCTGATGAGGAAATGGCATGTGTTGCAACACCCGTGATGCTGCATCCTGCAGTGGTCACATTTTTTTTCCAGTTTGACAAAAAAAACCTGGAAAAAACGTCCTATGCCGAGTGGACCTGACGGCCAGCTATCGCTAGAGTAAGTGATTCCTGCAATCATTACAATGCATGACTCAAAGATTTAGAATGCATACTGTTAGCATGCATTTTCAAGCTTATATTTATGAGCAGCCAACCATTGATTCTTTCGTTCCTTGTTTTTCGTTGGTATTCTGTGAAACATAATGGTAGAGTACACCTTCGACTTACTATCACAGCCCTTTACAACACACAGAACCATGGCTAATCGCATAGGTAAATCCACTACCTAATTTGCCGGCATTTCCCAACAACGTAGGGAATACCAGGACACACACACACACACACACTGGATATACACTTCATTATTTAATCACACTGGCTTCACAGCAGGTTGTGTTGGCTGTAGTCAGATGACTTTAGCTTTATTTTCTACAGTGGTCACACTGCTAGCCTACATTGTACTGCTGAAATTTTTTTTAAATAGGCGTGTTTAACAAGATTTCATCTTTAATATGAATGAGATATGTTTTAATATGTTTGTCTGGAATTTTCATAATTTTTACTTGTATTATTAAGAGTTAACTCTAATCTGTGCAAACATTAAACTTTGCTGAAATGAAAAATCTTGCTTTGGTCTTTGTTCTGGTAACTCTGCTAAACTATAATTACTAAAACTAAAACTGAAACTAAATATATAAAAACTAAATAGAAATGTGTTCACAAAATAAAAACTAAACTAAAACTAGCAAAACTATAACAACCTTGGTACTACGGCAGCATAGTTCCTTGATTATTATGCAGGAATGAGAGTATAGTCCCTAGCCATATCGGTCTAGAAAATCGCAACTTTTCATTTTCCGTCGGTCTTAGTACACGATGTAACTACAAAAGTGTCCAGTTTTAAATAGGTAAAATATTGACAGTCTTTGGTCATTTTTGAACGAGATGCTAACGGTCTAATCAGATTCAATGATATATGCTAAGCTATGCTCAAAGTTCTACTGCCAGATCCGGAAATCGGCTGAATGGATTCGAAAACGGTAAAACTCAACTGTTTAACTCTAGGGGAGATGGAAAATGAGCCTATTTTCAAAAAAAAATCGCTCACTACTCTTGACTAAATAACTTTCATAAGGATTCATTTCCGCAATGCGGAAAACGCGGACCGAATCCAGTCATAAAAACGGAATTTACTGCATAACGCGGAATGTTACGGAATAGACCCTTTTCACAGACTGTGATGACGCGTTTTAACGGTCATCAATATCGTAAATCCTGCAACGTTTTTTGTATTTTCATTTTTAAAAGAATGTATGTACATTTATAACACTAATACTTTGTATTTTATTACTTTTGCATCAAATTACAAAAAACAAGTTACTGCTGCTGTGAGGGTGTTTCTAATACAGCGTCTATGGGAGTGATGGTAAAAATTAACATCTTTCTCTCTTTGCACTGCCGTTATCAATCTCACTCTATTTTTTCCCTATTTTTGAAAGTTGTGAAATTACTATTGTGGAGTTTTTCTTTTGCTATTTGAGCAAATGGGGACACAAAAAATATATTTAATGTATTCTCTCATTCACCGCTATAAAAGTTAACCCAACTATGACGACTTTAGCTCTGAGAAACCCGGAAATGTGAAAAAAGTTTTGATTAATAAATAAAACGTAGGTCAGTACACTTAAATCAAATCGCGATATATACTAGTGTACGTGAATATTAAGCCGCAAAAAGACATTTAACATTTAAAAAACATAGACACTTGTTGATGGGTTCACCAGGCCATCGGCATCTAGTGGCGAAACATCAGAATATTGAAATATTGATACAGTCCAAACCACTGATTCTAAACAAAAGATACGTAAATGTTTCACGATGCAGTGTTTCGAATGTGCCCATCACTACAATAGAGTCCATAACAAAAACAGTGCACATCGACATACTTGTAGATGTGTGATCCTCCAAAGAGCTGAGCCACAACCATGTAGAGAGTGTTGTTGATGACCACAGGTTTACAGTAGACCGCAGAACGAGCTGGAATGCACAAAGTACATTTCAAATCATTATGTTTGGATAATCTTTTTGTTCTTTAAAGAAGTTCACTTATTTTGATGCGTTGACGCATACTAAAGCACACTTTTTAATTATGATAGTTTTTAAATATTACATTTAAAGTAAATATATTTTAAATGTACTAAATTGCAATTACAAATATATTTAAACAAGACACACAAGTTTCAAAACAAAGTATATTTTAGTTTACCATGAATGCTCGTCAGTACATGCACTTTAACCATATTTCAAAGACAATAGAAGTAATTGTGAAATTACATATAAAGATGTACTGAAGTCCTACTAAAGTAATCTACAATAAATTTTCATTTAATTGCAATTTACATGCAATTAAGTGTCTGAAAAGATTGCATTGAGCTGTCACTCTCATGAAACCAGACTGTGTGTAAAAGGTTGGGAACCACTGCTTCAGAGAATATCGCCATATAGTTCATTTTCATTTTTTGTATTGGTTCTATTTATTAAATCAAACATAGACAATCTAATTACAGCTTTTGACTTACATGTGATGTTGTAATGTGTCTTGAAGAGCATGTTCACATGATCCCAAATGAACACGGTGCAGATTCCAGTGTTGGGCTGAGCGAAAACTATGTACTGGTCATTGTTGAACTCATATGACTCCACAGACAGAGACTGGAATGAGTATATCTCATATACTGCAAAATCTGGATTAGAAGAACGGTTCATATTAGTCAGTGTATATCCTAGGTTCTGTAACTGACATTTTTCCCCATTTTAAAAAGTCTTGTGGTGTGACATTTATTTACAAACATTCCATGTAGCCTTTCAATTACTATGTATTTTTGTAGAAAAATCTGAAAAGTTTTGTTAAATAATTTTAGATAGCACGTCACAACACAGGACAATGCAGAAACTGTTAAGGATTAGTTTACGTTAAAATGAAAATTACCCCATGATTTACTCACTCTCAAGCCATCCTAGGTGTATATGACATTCTTCTTTCAGACGAATACAATCCGAGTTATATTTTTAAAAAAATGTACTACTAAAAAATGAGGTGCTAAACCTCATCACTCACTAGTCACTTTCACAGCCTTGTTGTGTATCACACTCTTGCACTATTCTAACTTTCCTACTTGTAGATTTTAAAGGGGTCATTAAATGCATTTTCAGATCTTTATATTATGTTTTGGGAGGTTAGCAAAGTTTTTGCACCATAAAAGTTTAAAATCAAAAAGAATATCCTGATGAACAAAACATGCAAGTATCATCAGGGCTCAACAATAAACAACGCTCGGGCCGGTGCTGCATCATCATGAAAGTTTATCATTTACACTTGCCAGATCAATCACAAGAAGACGCAAAAGGGAACTCAGAAGTGTTGTGTGAGCACACATCCAAAACACGTGGACAATAACAGTAATAATTAATCTATATTTAATTTATACAGTGAAGACAGTGAAGTGTTATTTTACATTTGATTACTTTATTCAATTTCTGTACCTGAAAACGTCTCGGTTACTAAACATAACCTATTGCGTAAGTATTGCGCAAGTTAGCTTACGCTATGGGAAAAACTCCTTTTCTCGAGAATTTGAAGCCAAAATTATCCTTATAATTTTATATATGTAAAACGCAGTGCAGCTGGCCGCATCGCGCCCTAGCGCGTCAGTGCCCGCCAAATGGGCATGGCCTAAGGCTATAAAAGCCCCCCTTACGCCATAGGATTCAGGTTAAATCAACTGAAGCGATCGCCTGATCTAAGCACAATAGCACCGCGGGTTACGCAATAATCTTTCCCTTCTCTCAGGGAACCAAGGTTACGGTTAGGAACCGAGGCGTTCCCTTTCGAGAGTACTCTCGTATTGCGTAAGTTAGCTTACGCTATGGGAACCTAATTTAAAACGCTGTGCGTGCTTATAAACTTCGCCCCATACTATGGCCTGGGGCGAGAGCCCGAGGCCTATAGAAGAGTAAAAGTTATGAGTCCCAAAAAGAGGCCAACGAATGGTGAGCCTCATATAAGGGTATATTGCAGGAAAATGAATATTCCTGTGTCATATAATTTAGATAAAACTAGACCGGACAGCGTCTGGCCTTATAAATGTATAAATGTATTATACATTCATCTATATAAAAAGGACCCTAGCTTGCAAAGCGGGAACCTCCAAGTTATAAAATGTAATAAATGTGGACGGAGAGGCCCAGCCTGCCACCGCACAGATATCTTCAAGTGGTACTCCACTGGACCAAGCCCATGACGAGGCCATGCTTCTAGTGGAATGAGCTCTGACGCCTATGGGGCAGCAGAGACCTCTTGACTCTAAGCCAGCGAGATAGCATCTACTATCCATCGCGACAATCTCTGCTTCATGATCGTGCACCCTCTGGTGCGACCGCCAATACATACGAAGAGCTGTTCCGACTGCCTAGATGTAGTGGAACGCCCTAAATAAACTCTAAGAGTTTTAAATGATCTGTGCTCTGAACAGAGTGGAGAGCACTTTGGGTACATACCCGTGTCTTGGTTTGAGGACAACTCTGGAGTCGTTAGGCCCAAATTCAAGACAGGAAGCGCTCACCGAGAGTGCATGTAAATCGCCAACTCGTTTGTCTGAAGCTAGTGCAAGCAAGAGAGGATTTTTTAGCGAAATTGTAGATGGCATTGTAGATGGCTGAGGAGCCAGGACCTGTGAGTTATTAACTGCACCTCTGATTGGGCTATAACCAGCCAATCGTCGAGGTAGTTCAGTACTCGCACTCCCCGTAGTCTCAGGAGAGCGAGGGCCGCATCCATGCACTTAGTAAATGTACGGGGTGCTAGGGATAGACCGAATGGTAGGACTTTGTATTGATAAGCCTGCCCCTTGAAGGCAAATCTCAAGAATGGCCTGTGGCGGGGTGCTATCTGAATGTGAAAGTAAGCATCTTTCAGATCCACTGAGAAGAACCAATCCCCTGGCGAATTTGCGCAAGGATTTGTTTTGTTGTCAGCATTCTGAACGAGTGCATCATAAGCGGTTTGTTCAGATCTAGGATGGGTCTGAGACCGCCATCCTTCTTTGAATGAGGAAGTAGCGACTGTAAAAGCATAACTCTCTTATTGCTAAGGGGACAGTTTCTACAGCCCCTTTTGCAAACAGTTTTGTATGAAGCACGTGACTCACGTCGCTCTTTACCGATGTCTCGACCATGGCGCGAAAGCGTGGGGGTCTGCGAACAAACTGTACAAACTGTCGTTTTATTATGTTCAACACCCACTCTGATAAACCGGGGATGGCCTCCCAGGGCTAAGTCAGTGGCGCTGCGCAGGTCTTTGAATGCCTCAGGATCAAGGCCAGAGTCATCCAGAGAATGGAGAAGTTTGGCCTGAAACACTTGAAGGATAGCCATCGTGTGAAGAGCCGAAACAGCCTGGCCGGCGGAGGCGTATGCTCGACCAGCGAGAGCTGACGTAGTGCGGCAGGGCTTGGATGGGTGTGGCGCTTTTGGCTGCCATCCTCTAGCGGAGGGCGGGCAAAGATGTGCGGCGACCACTTCTTCAAGAGAGGGAAGACTCTTGTAACCTTTCTCCTTCGCACCATCCAGTGTCCAGAGCACTGAAGAAGCCGAGGATTTGAGACGAGCTGAAAATGGCGCCTTCCATGATTTCGTCAGCTCATCGTGAACTTCAGGGAAGAAGGGGGCGGGCCTCTGCAAAGGGGCCTGACGGTGGCCTTGCAGAAACCACTTGTCCAGCCTGCTTTGCGTGGGTTCCTCAGCCCTCAGGGTCGACAGCGCCATTTCATCGCACTCCGGGCAGCCGCCCTTAGAGAGTGCAGCTTCAGCGTGGTCATGGCTTAAGCACACGGTGCAAAGGATGTGACGATCCCCGCCGAAGACAGGGCCTCTGCACAAGGCACAGAATACACAAGGCATTTGAAACAATGCCTCAGCTCTTTTGTGAGTGTGTGTGTTGCAGTGGCGAACACACACACAGCTTGTAAAGGACATAGCGTGCCGGATGGCGGAGCAGAACAGCGGTGTGAAGGCTGTGTACAGTGAAGACAGGAACCGGCGTCCTCAGAACTGCAAGGCAGGTGGCTCGTTCTGCTGAAGGCCTTTTCGACGGCGGCGAAGGTCAGCGAAGGTACGTTTTTATAGCCTTAGGCCACGCCCATTTGGCGGGCACTGACATGCTATGGCGCGCGAAGCGACCTGATTGGTTTGCGCGTCTCAGCCGCCTCGCCATGGTTCGTGCAGTTGCCGCAGCACAGCCAATCAGCGCGCTAGTATGCTCTGCTGGGGTCTGCTGTGCAGCTGCACTGTGTTTTACATATATAAAATTATAAGGATAATTTTGGCTTCAGTATTCTCGAAAAAAGGAGTTTTTCCCATAGCGTAAGCTAACTTACGCAATACGAAAGTACTCTTGAAAGGGAACTACTGTTAGACTTAACTGAAAATCCTGAAAAGCACTTTTTATTTCATTTGTATGTTTGTTCTATTTTATAATTTTGTGCTTTTGCTATTATTTGTTCTTATTTTATTACTGACTGTTTACTTGCCTTTAATAATATTTGAAATTTATATTAGTTAGTCTAGTAGTTTTTGCTGTGGTGTCAAAATTGGAAATGAGTATTGTGATTTTTTTATTGAAGTTGCATGTGTCAAACACAATGGATCAATAACTATTTTTATTTATTTATTTATAACTTTTTTTGTTGTGGGGCCAATGAAAACTTTGGCAGGTCATGTAAAATTTGAACCACTGGCCCGACCGGGCCATAGCGTTGACCCCTGATCATAAACTTTTGTTGTCACAGAATGCAATAATGTAAAAGCCAATGTAAAATTCTATATTGGCTTTTTGTCAAGGGAACCAGGGTAATGTGAACTTACATGTTGGCCTACGAAAATACGTCATCCCTGCGGCACTCTATTGTTTAACTTTAAGGTTTGTTTTCAGTTGAAATAAGGAGCCTGGAATTTAAAGTCTTCATACTTTTGACCATATAGAGTATGTTTGACAGAATTACAGATCTCAAGACTGTTAAGAGTGTCTGAGTGGCTTTACCTGCACTTATGCAGTTGAAGTCACGTGGAGTGAGGTCATGGATGCGTCGACCCTGAAACTCAAAAGGGCTGGCACAGTATATGGCTGGGACGGAGGTGTTGGTCTTCTCCATCCAGTCAACCAACCATTTGATCTTACAGTCACAACGGAACGAGTTCCCTCGAAGGTCTCTGCCAAGAGTGGAGAGAGGAGTAAAAAGATACATAAGAGATAAAAATTATTATAACAAAGTTATAGAATAACTCTGATCTGAGAGGTATTGTTTAGTACAGGGATCTGGAACATTAAATATGTTTTTTTATACAAAAATATAGTTTAACAGAACATGCATGTTATTTATTTCAAAATAAGTTGTTTTAGCTTTAGTACAGTCAATGCCAATTAAAAATTACTCCTTTTATTTTGGAAACATTTTGCCTTTATAATATATTGCTTACTATTTTTCACACACAGTATAAATGGGCCATGAAAGTATGTAGCATATTTCAGTGTGTGTTCACACTTGTTGTTTGGTTCGCTTGGTTCATTTGGTCCAGACCAAAAAAAAAAAAATTTTAGCCCTGGTCCGCTTAGCGTTCACATGGGCATTTTAACACCAAACCTAAAGATACTGAACCTAAAGGCATAGGGATATGTTCCAATCACAACCTGATTGGTAGGCTTTTATTACGTATATTTCGTGACAGAACTTACTAAACATCCAAAACAATGCTGTGTGCTGGGCTAAATGCACTCGTTGTGTGTGTGTAGCTTCATATGATGGTATTTTGACCAGCTGAGACCTTGTGAAGACCTTATAAAATGCGGTTCTGATGCCTGTACTGAACTGTGATGTGCAACAACAGGACTACAGGTATATCCTTTTTAGGGCCGTATCTTATGACATTATGTCCTGCTTTTGGTTTGTTTACTCGTCTTTGGTCTGTGTTGCGTTCATATTTCATTCGAACTGCACCAGAGTTCATTTAGAAGCGGTCACGCTCCGCTTGTTTAGTGTGCTCCAGGTTTCAGATGCAGCGTTCACACTTATTCAAATGAACCGCACTAACAGAGCAATCGCACCAGGGTTCGTTTTAATCCAACCAAACATGCCAAGTGTGAATACACCCTTAGTAAGACAGTCCTTCACTCATATTTGGGTATATAGTACGTACAGGTCTGTGAGGATGTCCAGGTGTTTGAGAAGATCTCTGGGAAGAAGCTGCAGGTTGTTGTTGGATAGAGACCTGACACAGAGAAAGAGGAGAAAAGAACATTCAAATCAGAGAGTCATATCATGACCTATTTATCATGTTGGACTGCAGATTCATACCTCTATTCTTCAATCAAATCAAGAAGGTACAATGAACGACACATTTGGCTCATCATACTAGAAGCAGGGTGTGAATTACAATTCTCTGAATATTTTGGATGCACTTTATTTTACAGTACATGTGCATGTACTTACCTAAGAAAGTACTGGTAATGTAAGGTAACTATATGGGTTAAGGTTAGGTTTAGGGGTAGGTTCAGGGTTAGTACCTAGTTATCTACATGGAGAACAGGACTGTAAAATAAAGTTCTATCAAGGTTTCTATGTCAAATGAGTCTGAACCACTGATCTACACTGATCAGGCATAACATTATGACCTAATCTTGTGTTGGTCCCCCTTTTGCTCCCAAAACAGCCCTCACCCATCGAGGCATGGAGTCCGTTAGACCCCTGAAGGTGTGCTGTGGTATCTGGCACCAAGATGTTAGCAGCAGATCCTTTAAGTCCTGTAAATTGCGAGGTGTGGCCTCCATGGATCTGACTTGTTTGTTCAGCACATCCCACAGATGCTCGATTGGATTGAAACTCGTTGTTGAAACTCAAACTCGTTGTTGTGCTCCTCAAACCATTCCTGAACCATTTTTGCTTTGTGGCAGGGCACATTATCCTTTTGAAAGAGCCACAGCCACCAGGGAATACCGTTTCCATGAAAGAGTGTACATGGTCTGCAACAACGCTTAGGTAGGTGGTACGTGTCAAAGTAACATCCGCATGGATGGCAGGACCCAAGGTTTCCCAGCAGAACATTGCCCATAGCATCACAATGCTGTCGCCGGCTTGCCTTCTTCCCATAGTGCATCCTGGTGCCATGTGTTCCCCAGGTAACCGACGCACACGCACCCGGCCATCCACGTGATGTAAAAGAAAACATGATTCATCAGACCAGGCCACCTTCTGCCATTGCTCCGTGGTCCAGTTCTGATGCTCACGTGCCCACTGTTGGCGCTTTCGGCGGTGGACAGGGGTCAGCATGGCCACCCTGACGGTTCACTTTTGGACTACTGCAGACCGGGAACACCCCACAAGAGCTGCAGTTTTGGAGATGCTCTGACCCAGTCGTCTAGCCATCACAATTTGGCCCTTGTCAAACTCACTCAAATCCTTACACTTGCCCATTTTTCCTGTTTCTAACACATCAACTTTGAGGACAAAATGTTTACTTGCTGCCTAATATATACCACCCATTATTAACAGGTGCTGTGATAAAGAGATAATCAGTGTTATTTACTTCACCTGTCATAATGACTTCAGTCCACTGAATGTGTCATAATGTTATGCCTGATTCGGTGTATATAGAGTCATTTATATAGATCAGTGGTGTAAACCCTCTTAAAATTTGAGGTGAAAAGACCATTTCTGTTGCTCAGACAAACGTCAGATAACATGTATCAATAGAAATTCATTTAAAAGGTTGGCCTCCCTGAAATCCATTGTAGAAGTCAATGACGTTTTTCGTCTTAATATATTGAAACCGGTCATTTAATTCATGTTTAAATTGATTTAAGAAATTAAAGTTACACAAGTATAACTACAAAATAATTTTACATCTTATTTATGTTTTTTATTTAGTATTTTAACTTTTATTACTGGCCTTAATCCATTTGGCAACTGCTTTTCTTTATCTATTTTATGAAAAAATTTAATGAAAAAAAGAAAGGATAAATGTCATGTTTTTTTTTGGCATTTGTTTTCAGTTGGAAAATGGATAAAGCATTTGCAAATTCCATTTAAATGTTGCTTTTTAAAATTATGTATTGTTACATTTAACTACATTTTTAAACATTAAGTAAATAATCACTTCTCAATGCATCTATGCTGTACACCAATTTAAAAAGTGTTTTATAAATGTATTTATTATTTTTTTAATGAATACACTGATAATTGACTCCAGAAGCAATACATACAGATGTGTCAGAGACTTCAGTCCTCTGAATGTGTGCTTTGACAGGGCTTGGATGTCGTTGTTCTCAATAAATCTGTAAAGAAAGTAGGGTGAGAAAAGAATATGGGAATTCAATTAACCATTTAAGGCACGTAAATAAATTCAACTAACAACTCATTTGTCAGACAGCCACAAAGTGAAATATTTGCAGATTTGCAGGTGAAGTCATTAAAAAGATTTAGGTACTGAGATAGGAAGATAAAAGATCAGGACAGGGATATTAATCAAATGGCAGCTTCTATCCCTCCCTATTTATTGTAATGATAATGCTTTTCCCTAATGGATTCAAGAGTCACAAGCGTCACAACGCCTGCCTCCCTCTGCAAACCTTGCCGCATTTGCTTTGTTTAATGCTTTTATCTTAATGACACTGAGGTTGTGGGCGTTTTCATTAATGCTAAAAGCTTTCTGCAATAGCAAGTTCTTCCCCCTCTCTCTCTCTCTCTCTCTTTTATCTCAGTCGCTCTCTTTCTGCAGTCATTGAGCTGCCAGTAGTCTGAAAGACAACGCTACCTGAATCTTAAGAAGGATTCACAGGAAACAGCACAACTTGCATGAAGATGAGAGATGCAGACACACACACAAATGTTTCATGTTTTATGGGGACTTTCCATAGACATAATGGTTTTTATACTGTACAAACTGTATATTCTATCAGCTTACACTAACCCTACCCCTAAACCTACCCCAAAAAACTCATTCTGTATGATTTATAAGCTTGTTTCCTCATGGGGACCTCAATTTAGGGGACCTTACTATTATATAATGAAATGTTTGAAATTACAAAAAAAAAAAAATTATATTTAGCTAGAATTCACAAGTACTTTTGACCAGTCATTAAGGAAGAAATGTGCTTTTTGGCATCTACCGAATTACCTATAAAGGAAAGTGGTTTTATCAGCTTTTTCATTTATGGAAATGACCACAAAATCTTTGGTGAATCAATATGAATTTGGCACATCCTCGAACAGGAGGCTCATCTGTTGATTCAGCATTGTGAAATGCAAAACGCAGAAAAAAAAGGTTATCAAATTCTAACTGACAGCGGAGAAAGAGAGACAGATAGAGAGGAAGACTGAAAGATGACAAGGAGGACTTATCAGAATTCCAGAGAAGGCAAGACTATAGTGTTTTATTCCACATAGCTTTTTGTTGTTGGGAAAGCTATTGTGCCACATTATCTCACATCAGAATCTGTCAGGTAAATGTTCTGGTGGATGTTCATTGTCAATGGCAGTGCAAATTAAATCTCTGATAATTAAACATTTGCTTCACACTTGATTTTACGAGAAACATTTTGTATGTACATTACTGACTTATAATGAGCAAAACCCTGAGGAAGATGCTCTGGAAGATGATCTTAATATAGAAGAATAGAAAATGAATTCTACTTTAACAGAAACCATATCTCTTTCTTGCATTTATGTGAGCAAAAGCCAGTGAAAATGTCAGAATAAATCCCACGTAAAATGCAGAAGATATCCTGAAACACTGAATCTGTCCATCTGTTGGACAAGTGATCAATCCACCCACCAACACACTCATCTATCTTTAGAGTCAACCATCGATTAGGCCATCCATCCATGATCCATCCATCCATCCAGCAAACATACTTACAGGTACTGCAGGTGTCCAAGACCAGCAAAAGCATCATCAGAAATCAGAGAGAACGTGTTTGAGTTCAAAAGCCTGTGCAGAACAAAAAGACAAAAAGAGAGACAAAGATAAGAGTTTGCATTTTCACTGAGCTATAGATCACAAAAACATTTCTCTGAGTGTTTGGCATGGGAATGGATATTTGGGCTTGGCAGAATAGATCTGCTGCTGTAGGTTATTGCTGCTGCTTCAGAGAAAGTACGGGACTTGCTACTGCCAATACATACGCAACACGCTGCTGTGAGAAAGTAAGACATGCTGCTGCTGTACAATATAGCATACATGAATTACCCGTAGCAGATCTATACAGGTGGAGCTGGGGAAGGTGGAGGGTTTCTGAAACTGCTACAGCAAATGCTGACCAAGTATTTGAAGGTTGAGGACGCGAGCTCATTGGCTACCGATACAGCAGGAACCAATTAGCTGTGCCCTATAGAGAAGAGCCCCTTTCACACAGCAATACTGGTAAATTACCAGAATGACTTCATCGGTAAATACACAAATATCCTGTTCACACAGCAGCAAAATACCCGTAAATTCTGTGATGTCAGTCATTGGAAATGATCTTTAAACGCTGCGCCGTTGTCTTCATCCGTCCACATGAGGAGAAGCCTTTTAGTTTTACTATCTTTTGACGTCCGAGTGAAAGGCATGACAGATTATCAAACAGAGTGAGTGGTTTCTCTTAAAAACACGACACGCGCGTAATAGTAGCAAACTGCAGAGCACAACGCTGATAAATGGAAAAGAAGGCAGGGTCTCGAGCGTGACACGGTCAAAGATGATCATTTAGCGCATATTTAAATAGAAAAAAGATTAAAAACTTTACTGTAAACAGCGCAGAGTATTCACGTCATCTTCATAAGTCTTTATTATTGGCCCAAAGCAGACTTCTGATTTCATACGTGAATATACCAGTAATCTTCATTCTGCGTTCACATAGAGCACATTACTGGTAATGTTACAACTTCCCTTACTGGTAAATTGCCGGAACCGATTTACTGGTATTGTTGAAAAGGTCCTGTTCACACATGATCTCTTACCGGTAATTTACCCCGTAAAGACTGTAGGCTACGTGTGAAAGGGGCTAATGATGTGATTGCAAGCAGATTGAGTTAAGAACCTCATGAAGAATTATACATATGCTGAGAGTTTGGGTTGCTCATAACCTTCATCTGGGAACACAATGTGCACCATTCAATCAGATATATCATTTATAAATCATTTATAAAACTATGCCAACACAACACAGCAGAATACATCAGTATGTTACTAAACATGCAAACTTCCTCATCGCGACTTCAAAATAAAAGTGTAAACCCTCGCTCTGAGTTTGCATGTTTTGTTTGCATGATAATATTATGTGTTTTAACAGTGTTGTTCTATAAAACCATATGACTACTTGATTTTGATACTTTATTTGAACCAAATATTATTGCCTCATTGTTATTAGTATGAATTTTAGGCTATTGTTTGCTTAGGTCTATTTTTATTACCACAAACAAAATATCCGATTACTCGATTAATTGTCAAAATAATCGATCGATTACTTGATTACCGAAATAATCGTTAGTGCTGACAACCCTAGAATGAATTATTACAATGTCCCTGTTTAAAAAAACAGCATATGCTGGTTTATGCTGGTCCTGAGCTGGTTATAAGATGGTCCTGAGCTGGAGCTGTTTCTTAGGAGCAGTTTAGGACCAGCGACCAGCTTAAACCAGCTCATGACTAGCTAAGGACCAGCTTAAACCAGCTCATGACTAGCTAAGGACCAGCTTAAACCAGCTCATGACTAGCTAAGGACTAGCTTAAACCAGCTCATGACTAGCTAAGGACCAGCTTAAACCAGCTCATGACTAGCTAAGGACCAGCTTAAACCAGCTCATGACTAGCTAAGGACCAGCTTAAATCAGCTCATGACTAGCTAAGGACCAGCTTAAACCAGCTCATGACTAGCTAAGGACCAGCTTAAACCAGCTCATGACTAGCTAAGGACCAGCTTAAACCAGCTCATGACTAGCTAAGGACCAGCTTAAACCAGCTCATGACTAGCTAAGGACCAGCTTAAACCAGCTCATGACTAGCTAAGGACCAGCTTAAATCAGCTCATGACTAGCTAAGGACCATCTTAAACCAGCTCATGACTAGCTAAGGACCAGCTTAAACCAGCTCATGACTAGCTAAGGACTAGCTTAAACCAGCTCATGACTAGCTAAGGACCAGCTTAAACCAGCTCATGACTAGCTAAGGACTAGCTTAAACCAGCTCATGACTAGCTAAGGACCAGCTTAAATCAGCTCATGACTAGCTAAGGACCAGCTTAAACCAGCTCATGACTAGCTAAGGACCAGCTTAAACCAGCTCATGACTAGCTAAGGACCAGTTTAAACCAGCTCATGACCAGCTAAGGACCAGCTTAAACCAGCTCATGACCAGCTAAGGACCAGCTTAAATCAGCTCAAACCAGCAGCCATGCTTCAAAATATACCTAACCAGTATATGCTGTTTTTTTCAACAGGGGTGGCCACAATTTAGTAAAACAATGGAACATTGTGCGCACGATTTACTCAAAATGAGGGAACGAATTAGTAAAACATGCTGACGTATTAGTAAACCGAGGGAACAAATTGTTAATTTGTGGCCACGATGTACATATTTTTTCTCCGCATGTCATGTGTGGGGCTCCATACGCTTTAGACTGTTTAGGGTCAGTACTATATTGGCCACATATAGCCTACAGCTTAGTTAAATGTCCCTTTTAAAGGTGACCAAACCCTAAAGTACTGTGCAGTTCACTTCTAGTCCTCTAGACATAAAAGTGAAAAATCAGCCCAGTATAGAATGTCTCTATTTATGATCTGAACTAAAAAGTCAGATAATGTGCTCTTCTATGTTGCCTAAGGCTCAAGAGTGAAATATTATATTACATCTTAAATCAAGAACTTGAACATTGATCAATGTGATCATCAACAACTAAAGAATGTTAAAGGAATATGGGACATCCGATAAGCTCAATGGACACTGGACAGCATCTGAAACATGCTATTAATTATGAAAATAATTTATATATTAGAAACAAAAATCGACTTTGTAGCAAACAAAAAATATGTTTACAATAATGAATGGGAGTCTATGGGGTTACACACAAAAATGTGACAGGAATTGATTTCCCAGTGTCTTGTCCCATAGATTTTCACTGTAAGTGCATTACTGTAAACATGATTGTTGTTGCTTTTTACAAACTGACAGCTGATTGAGGGGTGTTACGATCACCAGCTGGTGTGCCCTGGATGTCCACCAGAGGGCACTCCCCTCTTGTTCATTGTCATTCTAACATGGACTACATTTCCCAGAATTCACTGCCTGGACTCATCATCCCTGATGCTTGTTAAAGGTGGGGTAAGTACTTTCTGGTAACCAATGTTGATATTTCAAATCACCAAAACAAACACGCCCCTACCCCATAGCTCCGCCCCATACATACGTACGCAACGCAGGCAACGACTATGGCGGAATCTGCTGTGGCAGCCGGCCGAGGGTATGATCCTCGTGCATATTCAAGAAAAAGCCAGCATATATTAGTTCTGTGAAACAAAATAAAATCAATGTTACTCGCCTAGAAATAAAGAAATAAAGCAACCTCGGCGTCCGCTTGCAGGCCCTCCCGCTCCTTGAGTTCTCTCCAGCGCTGGAAAGCTGATCTACTTCTTGCCTGATCGTAAGCCTTCTTTTCATCCATAGACATTTTCCACATGTGTTTTTTATCTGCCATCTCTCTCTTTCTGTCATTGCTCGGCTAATGTCCGTCCTGTGTCGTGTATTTTGAATAATGACGTGCACTGAGCGCTCTCTTCTCACCATCATTAGTAGACACGCCCCTTACTGCTGATTGGCTACAAGTTTTTTATTTTTTTATTTGTTCTTTCAGACAAATAAAATCAGAGTTATATTAAAAAAGTCCTGGATAATCCAAGCTTTATAATGGCAGTGAACTGTTGCCTCGTTTATAAGTCTATAAAAGTGCATCTATCCATCATATAACTGCTCCACACGGCTCCGGGGGGGTTAATAAAGGCCTTCTGAAGCGAAGTGGTGCGTTTGTGTAAGAAAAATATCCTGTTTAAAACTTTATAACCTAAAATAACTAACTTCCGGCGGATTGCCGTACACATCGATAGTAGTTATTTTAGTCTATAAAGTTTTAAATATGGATATTTTTCTTTCACAAACGCGCCACTTTGCTTCAGAAGGCCTTTATTAACCCCCCAGAGCTGTGTGGAGCAGTTATATGATGGACAGATGCACTTTTATGGACTTCATAAATGAGGCAACAATTCACTGCCATTATAATGCTTTGATTAGCCAGGACTTTTTTAATATAACTCTGATTTTATTCGTCTGAAAGAAGAATGTCATATACACCTAGCACTTGAGGGTGAGTAAATCATGGGCTATTTTTTCATTTTTGGGTGAACTATTACTTTATGGCATGAAGAAATGATTTTCACAGAAAAAAAATAAATCAAATTTTGGTGATCAAATATGAGTTTAAAGGGACTTTAAAAGCAGCACTGCCTGAAAGATTACTATGTAAATCTAGTATGACTGCCTCTGGAAATGATGAAGCCACAATAAATTCCTGTGGCTGAAAGCACATCTTGCCTATTGGTCTCAAATATCAGTCAGAACGAAGCGCACCCTGCTTCATGACATTTAACTATATGGAACAGAACGAGATGTACAGATTTGATTGCTGCTGACAGTGGATTTTCTGTCTTCTGTTTATTTTACAAGCATTGCAAATCTGATATTGCAGAATGTGTTTAATTTGTTTACTGATTCAGTGACTAGAGAACTGACATGCTGTCATGTGAAAACAAACTTCTCTCTTGTGTCTTTCTCACACACACACACAGGGAGGACAGAAGCGCAGTTGTTGTGTGAGTGTGGGCAGTCTGTAAATGGAGGGTCTGTCACTGATACACATCGCACTACACACTGCTCAGACATGATGCAGCTGGCAAACACTGCAATTCTCACTCCCCTTTCAAACACGCACAGGCCATAATAAGAAAACGCAGAGGAGGGTTAGTGTGCATCTAGTACTCACAGGAACTGCAGTAGGTGCATGTGGGAAAAAGCTCCTTCAGGAATCTCTGTGAAGGCAGCGTTCACCATAGTCCTGATAGAATAGCAGAAACCATCATCATCATCATCATCATTATCATCACAAATGTAGTTGCTGTTACTGTCATCATAGAGTAAAAGCTCATGAGTTCAGAAAAGTCTTCATAACATCTGAAAATCTCATTTTGAAAGACAGCATGTTGAAATGTAGTTTCATGTCCGGTTGCTTTGTGGTTACTTGGCTCAAGTCAAAAGCATCCACCCTCAAGATTATGTAGTATGTCCTTAGATATGATTATGGTCCTCAGTGTAAGTATATTGGGTTGTTTTCAACCGTTTAATTGTCCTTCAGGTGGAACTGCTTGGAAGATTAATAACACACCTCTATAAAGCCGCATGATTTAAGTTATTATTTAGGTGCAAAGCACAAGCAGTGTGGGATGAATCAGTATGTACTTAATATTTAGTACTTAGATTTAGGGGTTTGAAACATTTTTAACTCTAAGTATAACACTGGCGTTATGATGAATAATTCAGGAAATGCACCCCTTTTTTCTAATATACTGTAATATACATAATTTAAAAACAGTTAAAAGTCATTTTAATCTAATTTTAAGCAGTTTGGCCGTTTTCTTGCTCCCCACACCTGAAAGGATCTCACTGTTTGATTATTAGAAAGTAGGGCATAGCTCTTCCTTCCCTTTTATATTCTCAGTCTGAAAATAAGGGCACCATCCGAGTTTAGAACTCTATGTTAATGAAAACTTGAGAAAATCAAAGGCCTTTATAAAAAACTTTCTTCAAAATAAAGACATGAATATGGCCCTGTTTACACCTGGTATTAAGATGCATTTTGGTTGATCCGATCATGTCACGATCACCAGCTGGAGTGCCCAGAATATCCACCACTCCTCTCCAGACCATTGTCATTCCACCATGAACTGCATTTCCCAGAATCCTTTGCCCTGACTCATTATCATTTACATTCTCATTTACCTTGTTAACTCTATCTATATAAACCTGGTTAACTCCTTCGCTCTTTGCGAAGTCTTGTATGTGTTACACTGCCTTTCTGAGCGCTCTTCTGGTTTTCTGTTCCATGGTTTTGACCCTTTCCTGCCTGGTGTTTGTTTTGGATTGTTTGCATGTGTTTATGACCTCTTGCCTGTTTATTGGATTGCGTCTTTGAATTATCCTTTAATAAATGTTGCATTTGGATCCTCAACCTTGTGTCTCAGAGCAGTTACGCTACAGATCACATTTGGACAACGCTAAATACAGCTGTAAATGGGGTCTAAAATGTTTTGAGCTTGTCCACTTTCGACCACTTCCAGAGGTAGTTGAAAACACATTAGACCGGATTGCTTTTGTAGTGTAAACGCTCATGTGAATGCATTCGAACAGCCACTAAAGACTCTCTGCTTACTGACCTAATGCGTACAGACATTATGGGAAGCGTGCTAGCCAGACGGGATTTCGCACTTTGTAACAAATCCTTCCCTTGTCCTAAAATAGTACTTAATTTTCCTTTTTTGTCCAGAAAACTTATTTCATTTCATTTTGATAATATTTTCTCTACTTTTTTAATGCAATTTTTGGGGAGTTCTTTTTATTTTTTATTTATTTACATTTTAAATTACTAGATTGTATCAATAAATAATAAATAAATAGTAATTTAAGCACATTCTTTACATTCTTTCAACTTAAATTCAAAATAACTCACAATTTCATGCATAGCTCTTTTAATTGAGCTCAAAATATCTTACATTGGGTGTCTTTGCCGCCCTCTTGTGGAAAAATAATAATATAACATGAAATTGCTTGACTCTTGCCACTAGATGAACTTATAGCTCTATCAGGGGTGACGAGCTCCAACCCTGATAAAACTCACCTGCCTGTAGCTTTCTAGTAACCCTTCAGACCTTGATTAGCTTGTTCAGGTGTGTTTGATTAGGGTTGAAGCAAAACTATGCAGGACTGTGGCTCTCCAGGAACGACGTTCGCCACCCCTGCTCTATATATGGAGCAAATGAGCTGTTCCGCTGGGTCCTGAAGTCATATCTTGAATTTGTCTCTTCAGTATGCATTCAGATACACATGTAGACATTATAAAATAATTTTTTGGTAAAGTTTTAGGTCAAATTAACCCGCAAAGCAAGAATTTGTTGCTTTTTTAAATTCCAACCACAAAACTCCTTGAATCCAGTCAATTGTTTGTGCATTCATGGTTTAAGTGCGACAAAAGTCCTAGGGTCTTGGACCACTTCAATGAACACTCAATGAAACATTTTTTTTTTAAATGAGTTTCGGGTCAAAATGACCCGAGGGAAGGATGAGGGTTAAACTTTGTCAGCTGGAGACCCAAGTTTGGTTTGAAGACGAAAAACGTACCAATCACAATGTTCTCTCACCATTCCTGTTTTCTAACACACACTCACAGCATTCGGCTGGTCTTGCGCCTATCAGAGCAGAAATGAAAGCTGATGATCTCCGTATGTTTTTTCTTATTTCGTCCATTAAATTGAAAGATCTGCAAAAGCCCATACATTTACCCGTCCATAGACCCTCCCCTTCAAGAAATCAGGACAGAAGTGCTTGAAAGTGGACAAAAGACAAAGATTAAAACACCAGGTGAGCCAATCGACCAAAACACATCTTAATACCAGGTGTAAACAGGGCCTATGAGTTGAAAACCTGGTAATGTAAGTCTTCAAATAGTATTTAATGAAATACTATGAATGAAAATGTCAGTGAAATTAATATTGTACATAAAAACACAAACAGATTGAGGCAAAACCTTGAAAATCAATTGATGAACTAAATGGTATCTAGTCTGCGGGTAGTAAGTGTGTATGTGGTGAGGTTCCTGTGGTTGTGTCTCTCCAGCAGACGTAAGCTGGCTTCACTACAGACTTCACCTCAGTCTGTTGAAAGGGATAGTTCACCCACATATGTAACAAGTAGTACATTTGACTCTGTATTTCAAGTCTTCTCAAGCCATACGACAGATTTGTGTGACGAACAGGCTGAAGTGATGAGATGAACAACAAATATGTCATGAGATCAGTGAATAACAAATATCAGTTTGCTCTATATAGAGCATCATATAGAGTCAAAACAACTACTTTACTATTATTTTGCCCTTTTTGTAGTTTTACAGGCTATATGAACTGGTATCTAGGTCCCATTAGTTAATGCATTAAATAATAAGGAGCAATACATTTGTTACAGTATTTATTAGTCTTTGTTAAAGGGATAGTTCACCCAAAAAATGTGTCATCATTTACTTACCCTGTATGAGTTTCTTTCTTCTGTCGCACAAAAAATGTTGGTAACCAGACAGTTGGCGGCACCCAATGACTTCAATAGTAAAAAATAGAAGTCAATGGCTACCGTCAACTGTCTGGTTACCACATTCTTCAAAATATCTTCTTTTGTGTTCAACAGAAGAAAGAAACTCATACAGGTTTGGGTGAGTAAATGATAACAGAATTTTAAGTTTTTGTTAATTATCCCTTTAATATTAGTTAATACACTGTAAAAAATGATATGACCAATAAGTTATGACAACATATGTTTTTACATTGCTTTAATTCATCAAAACTAAATATTTTTCAACTTTTTTATGTTATACAAGATTCAACTCATTTGTCTTATTTGTCAGTGTAATGTAATTTAAGTTGACTTAAACATCCAAGTTGACTGTACTTAAAAATGTAAGGCAGCAACTTTTTTTGCAGTCTACAAACAACTGTTAATTCATGTTAACTAATATAATTACCTAATGTTAACAAGCGGAACCTTATTGTAAAATGTTACTGCTAAACCTTTATGCTGAAAAGAATGACGACATAAGTCACTTGACATGTGACAAAAAGGTCAACTCAACTGTCTTTTAACTATAAATCATTTACTCCACAATCCATGTTCTGCTGCTGAGAAAAAATGGTATGTGAGTGCAAAAGCATTGGAAATGATAATAGTCATATTTTATATGAGCAACTTTTCTCTACTTTGAATATAATGAAATGAAGGACAGAAGAGGTAAACGTGATCTTTCCAGTACTCACAGGGAGATGATTCCTGGTGGGAAGCTCTTGGGAATGGCTTTGGTGTCCACGCAGAAGGCACTATCTTTAGTACAGGAGCAGGTGGATGGACATCGTGGGGTTTTGGGAGCTTTGCGGCCCACCGCGTTCCCAAACATACAGAAAAGCAGCAGGCAAACAGACAGACGCCAATCCGGCCATCGTAGAGTCTGCCTGGGCCTTGCTTCCACCATCTTCCACCTTCTGCTTGAGTCAAGAAACACAGGAGAAAGGGATATGATCCTGTTTTTATCCTTTCCTGATTCAGAAAACTGCAAGAGAAGAAGCTCCAGGGTGTGAACGAGAGAGGAGGTGTGGTGTTAGGCTCAGAAGAGACTGACAGAGGGAACAGAAAACGAGTGGGCAGTGACTGGTGTTCCCTGGGTGCGTGTATGAGTGTGTATTTGATTGTCTCAGTGTACTCTGCGGTGTTCTCTCTCTCTCTCTCTCTCTCTCTCTCTCTCTCTCTCTCTCTGTCAGAGCACAGACTGCAGGAGCGTGTCAGCCAGCGCTGCTCCGCACACAGAGTGCAGCAATGCTGACACTGAATTATTAAGTCGCATGGACCAACACTTAAGCAGCAGCAGGGAACACAGCAGAGAACATAGTGGGATGGGGGATTGTGAACCAAGATGAAGAGGCAGGGGTGATGGACAGGTCAGTGGAGGTTACACTAAATAATGTACTATAATCCTCTTGTTTACGCTAAGGCAAATTTCACATCTTCACATCTTCTAGAAATCATGGACATATTAGTGCACTGCACACACTTACTAGTCTTCTAGACTAGTGGTTCCCAAGCATGTTGCAGGGACCCCCCAACAATATAGTTTGGATTTTTTTTGTCCACATTAATTCAGATACATTTAAAAACACGGTGGTATGCCAATACACTGTAAAATCTAATTAGTTAGACTTTTAAAAACGCATGCAAACCGATTGCCTTAAAAAAAGTAAAGTGAAATATGAATAGTATGTTGTCATGACAAATACTTTTAGTGTACAGTGGTGGCCAAAATTATTAGAACACTTGGCATCTGGGAGTTGTCTTATTGGGCCTGGATTTATTTTCCAAGAGGACAATGACCCGAAACATTCTTCTAACTATTGCCGGAACTACCTGCGACGGAAGGAATCTGTTGGAACATTGAAAATGATGGACTGGCCCCCTCAAAATCCGGACCTCAACCCCATCGAGCACATTTGAGTTGGAAAATAAACTGGACAGATCTTTTGTACATTCAAAGGAAAGCCTTTGGCTTCAGTTGCAGAAGGCACGGGATAACATTAGTGTTGAAGTTCTCAGAGGAAATATATTGACACTGTTGTAATTTCTGCAAAAGGTGGACACCCCAAATATTATAGTTAGAAGTGGATAAAAACAGTATGACTCACTTCATCTGATATTTGATGGTCAGAGCAACCATCTGCATGTTTCATGAACATTATGAAATGAGATTTTTTTTTAGGCAAAAAAAGGTCAATATTTTCAGATCTGTCAGGTGTTCTAATAATTTTGGCCACCACTGTTGTTCACACAAGAGTTCTAGTAACTAAAAAAGAACTGTGGAGAGCACTTTATAATTTACGTTAAATAAAATTGAATTGTTACCATTGTTGTGTTTTGCATATATACTGAATGTTGAAGTCTGTGTGTGACTCAAGCATGATCAACTCCAAGATGTTGTCTCAGATATTAAGGGATTATATCAACCCAATTAAAAGTTTCACAAGGTGTTTATGACATGTGTTAGCAATAACGTAAAAAAAAAAAAATCATTATTCGACACGAAAATAGACTAGTTAATTATTTAATTAGATCACCTTTTAAAAGCGACCTATTTATTACTTCCCTTCCTTTAAAACCAAATAACTGTGATTTCTTGTTGCACTGTTGCATCAATAGGAAAATATTTAATAATATAAATGAAGTTTCAAGTGCTCAACCAAAGGGAACACTGATCACCATAATGGTGAGTTCAAACAAAAACATTTTAGGAAAATCAACATCAATTTATGAACTCAGCTTATGTGATGTTCTCTCAAATTTTTCAGTTGTATTGACAACATTCAACATTCAAGATGACTGGGAAACGAGTGAATGCAACTAGAGAAAGATAACTGCAGAAGTGGAGGAAATGGGTGAAAAGTCTATTAAGAAATGTCCTGCCTCAAAAACTTAACTTGGGTTTTCTGAGTAAGGTATAGTATGTGAATAGTACAGATTACTAGATTTTTACAATTAAGTTAAGACATTAAGTAAAGTTAACTAAAAAAGTGTTAGTTAGAAAAACTGTTGGATTTTACGGTGTATATATTGTTACCACTGTATCCAAGTCTATCGTTACAGATTTTGCTATATCGTGTATATCGCTGTATGTAAATATATAGCACCAGGGGTGCAGCTAGCAATTTTGGGCCCTATGAAAGAATATGAGGTTGGGCCCCCTACCAAACCCATTCCGCACCAAACATACAAGCCAACCTATAGCGATCCAAAATATTTGTCTGCAATTAAATGATATATATGTGTATCTGTGTTAAATAGCACAATACCAGGTTCTCATCACCTTATCTCTTTCTTCTCAGTCCCCTTATCCTTCCTGACCTGCATATTTCCCTTCCCAAAGCTGAGCTTTGGTTGATACAGTCTTTGCAAACTAATTGTTTCTGTCACTCGTTTAAAACTTCTATTGTAACACAGCTGTTTAGTTTAGTTACACATCTTATCTCGCACTTTATGACTGCTCAGCAGCTGAACTTATAATATGTTCGGTTGACTATTTTATTTTGATAATGAACAGGCTGCAATGTCAAATTGGCAGTGCTAGAACTGACATATTACGCGGGCGCCAGCGCAATCACTTAGATTTTTCCCTCAGCAGTGGAAACAACTTAATAGTTATTTATGGTCATACAGAAGAGTACATCGCTCAAAACGGTAAAGTGTCTATTTTTTATTTGTGTACATTAAAAATGACTACAAAATGTCATGCCTTTGAAAACTAAAGAAAACAACAGGGTGCGCTTTTCTGTTTCCTTCATTCTCACACCCAACTCGTCACATATTGACCCTTGGTCAGGACCCTTCGGCGTCACTTTTTAATGCACAGGGGTACCCCTTTAGCACAATTTTTTTGACGCGCTGGGTACTCCATTGATTTCAATGAGAAACCTTTGGCGTCATACACAGACAACACAGGCATAGGAATGTTATCGTCATGATGAAATTATATATTGGGTTATGATTTTGTTTTGTTGGGGTGTAATTCTCAATTTAATCAGCCAGCATAATTTTATTTACATTTATTTTATTTTTTTATTTACGCTATTTAGACACGTTTGAACATGTAACCCAACCCCATTTGTGTATTATATGATATAAAAACAGGATATAACAGGCAGATATGACTGCATGCACAATTTATTCAAAAAGTACAAATATTCCAAGTGTCCTGAGGCCAAATAATTGATTTGTGTGAAGAAAATCCCCAAAAGCGGTGAGTGTCTCCATCCGTCGAAGATCACGCACACATTCAAAAATTGCCGCTCAAAGAAACGTTACGTCAGCTTTGATAGTGAAATTGCATTGGCTCTCGTATGTCTCGTGACCAATTGCGTCATTACGTCACCTTTGATAGTGAAATGTCATTGGCTCTTGTGCGTCTCGTGACTGATCGCGTCATGCTAAAGAGTCGGGTGTATCTTTTGAATGAAATATGACTAAGTGGAGTGCGTGCGTTCATGGAGCGGCAGGATCATTATTTCAGCGATTAAAACATTAAGATCAACTCTGTTCTTTAAAGATATCGTATGACTTCAGAAGACTTGGAATATAACACAAGTTAATACTTTTATACTGTTTTTGGTCAGTTTTTGCAATAAATACCTGTGACTATACTTTGATTTGCCTGTTACGTGTTTTATATTGTTTAGAAGTGGGTAGGTTTAGGGTAGGAGTGGGATTAGTTGCTCCAAAATATAAAAGTAGCCTATAAATATTCATAAAATCATGTCTACTTTTACAAATGCAAATAATTAAATGCGTCTTGATCAGATGCATTGGGCAAACAACTGAAATCAATGGAGTTCCCTGCGCGTCAGAAAAAAATGCTAAAGGGGTACCCTGTGCGTTAAAAAGTGACGCCGAGGGGTCCTGACCAAGCGTCAATATGTGACGAGTTGGGAGTGAGAATGTGTTGTCTCCTTGAACATCTTCTCACGTGCATAAAATGAACCAAAACATAACGAATACTTGAAGCACAGACTGACATAAGAAATATATCTATCAATAGAAACCTTCAAGTGCTTACTTTTTTTTAGATTATTTGACATTGATGCATTAGTCACTTTGGAATTAATAGCATGTTTTAGATGATAAAGAAAAGTGGTTGGCTAAGCAACTAGCGCTAACATTACAGCAAAGGAAGCGCTGCGAATAAACATACCTGGGTGAGTAGACTGGGTGAGTAATTGTCGGCCTGTTTTCTCTCTTTCTGCCCTCTGTAACGGTTTTGATGACCGGACTTATACTTCTTCGTCGAACTTGAAGACATCGCTAATTTGACAGTTTACTATCTGATCTCACTCAGTGACTCTAGGCTACATAGGACGGGACAGAACCATGCCATTTCTATTACATTACTACTAGTACTTTTACTACTAATAAAACCAATCTCTGGTGGCCCCAAAAGTGCGTGGGCCCTTAGAATCGTCCTAACTTTCCTCCCCTTAGTGGCACCCCTGTATAGCACTATTGACACTTTAGAGTGATGAAATGCATGAACAAGAATATAAAGAGTGGGACGTGTTTGATGTTAAAAAGAGTTATAAGCGTAATATATCCTGAAAAAGAAAACTGTGCTCATGCTGACTGACACACTGCCAAAGTGTACACATGAAAAGTTGCCTCTCTCAGAAGGACATCACGAATTTGGTACATGCTCAATGTTAAAAAGTGTTATTAAGTACAATAAGCAGTTAAAATACTGACACACAGTGTAAGCGTGTGCACAGAAAGCCGTGTCTCAGCATGCGATCGTGAATTCAGTTCTCTTTCACGTCTTATTGCTCTTGAATGGTTGAATACACATGCAAATAAAATGGCCATCATGTGGAGTGTTCATGTAAACAGTCGGTTATGTTTTAGGTATGTTTCAGAGTTGTGTGTAAACCGGATGTGTAATGGATCTGTGCATTTGGTCTTAAAGTGACAGCAGCCTAATAAACCTAATAAACGTTTTATTTTAGCTTCATGTATTCCTTTTTTATCAACACTTAAATATGGGTACGTTTCATAAAAAAGCAACATTTTGAACAAAAAGCTGAGAAAATCACGTTTTTGTCAAAGACTACATTTAGATCAGATTCAGAGTGATGATCAAACACAGATGGAGTAGATTGAGTCCAACCCCCCTACAGCTTGCACAGTCCTATAGCACGTTCTGTGTTGACATTTTATTCAGTAACATTATGCAGTTTTGATTTATATGATGTTTAATGTTGATGATCACGTTATTTTACATATGCATCTGCTTACATACCATCACTTGTTTTTTTTTGCGTCTTCTTCACCTGTGTTTTGATCAGGAGATTCTGTACTCATTCAGAATATGCGTAATAGCGCCCCCCTAGAGTATAACAATGAAAACATACAAACACAGAAAATTCCTTGTTTGGCGGGGAAAGAGTTAATGTGAATCAAACAAAAGAGAAAATAACTGCTCTTGACTGAATAACTTTATTAGCTTTAATAAGAATAAAATTTATATTTAATTCATATTTAATTTTTTACATTTGATTATTCAATGTCTGTACTAATTCTAACTACATGTTAAATAAACTTATTGTACCTTAAACACTTTTTTAATTAATATTTTTGTCCTATTGTTTGTAATTTGCTTCTTTTTTTCTAATTTTTAATAACAAATTAGAAAAAATAATTATATTGTGATATAGTTCTGTTGTATAGGACTAGATGTTGATATCCCTCAATAAATGCGTACTTGAGGCACAGATTCCGTGAGATGGTCAAATGAGTGATGGCACCCTTTGTGTTATCAAGTGGGCGCCCTACTTCTTCTGTGTCTCGCTGATGGGCCCACGACACCGCCAGAGGGTCCAGCAGTGAATCCCAGCGTCCCAGGTTCACTCCCTAGGTGCCATCAACTCACTTGAAGGCCCAAATGGAGACCTTTCTTTTCATCCACAGCCACTGGCTCCCCTTTTCAGCAGCCCTGGAGAGGTCTTTGACTGCCTGCCGATGGGCCTTCCCTCGCACTCCCATCTCACTGAGTAGCCTGGATGTTGAGGTGGCTACGAACCCTCTGCAGCCTACTTCCACTGAGCAAGACACTTTAGCACCTGGTGTGCCAGGTATAACGGCTTTTGGTGAGGCTGGTCTTGCGTCCCACTAAGATGTGCTTCAGTGTTGCTGGACTTGGACATAGAGGGCAAGTGGGATCTTTGGCATACCACAGGCTTAGGTTTGCGGGGGAAGGCAGGACATCGTAGGCAGCCCTGATGGTAAAAGTTGTCCTGAATGCCTCCATCTCCCACAACTCGTTCCAGGAGATCTTAATCTTCTCCACTCCTTTCCATGCCATCCACTGCCCTTGGTTTGCCTGCACCACAGCTTGGGTGCACCTTCCTGCTTCCTCCTCCCGATGTACCTCCTGGACCACCAGCTTGCGTCTCTGAGATGTAGAGGCCTTGCTCCACGCTGGTGTATTGGCCCCAAGGCCAAAACCACTCCTCCCCTCCTGCACTCGGCCCATGATGTCCTTGTGTCTGAGTGCTGCCTTTGCCTGCTCAGGGGGCAGCTTGGGCTACAAATGGATCACTTGAATCCAGCAGCATCATCTCCAGTCTGACTTTGGCGCACTTGTACTCCTCTGTCAGACTGGAAATGGGCAGGTGTAACATCCCTTTGCCATAGAGCCCAATTCTGCTGAGGCACCTGGGAAGGCCAAGCCACTTCCTTATATACGAGCTGACCAATCTCTCCAGCTTCTCCACCTTTGAGAGCGAGACTTCATAGAGGGTTAGCGGCCACAAGAGGCATGGAAGTAGTCCATACTGCATACACCAGAGCTTCAGCTTGCCAGGAACCATGGTTCTGTCAATGTTCTCCAGGCCGCTGGCTACCTCCTTCCTGAGCTGCTCTACTTGCTCTTTGTCTTGAAGGGAGGCATCATACCAACGACCTAGGCTCTTCACTGGCTTCTCGGAAACCGTTGGAATGGGTTCCTCGCCAATGTAGAAGCGGTGGTCTGACAGCTTCCCCTTGATAATGGAGATGCTTCTGGATTTGCTCGGCTTGATCTTCATGCGAGCCCACTCAATGTTTTCCTGGAGCTTTCTTAGTAGCCGCACAGTGCAAACCTTAGTTGTGGTGAGAATTGTGAGGTCATCCATGTAGGCTCTGAGCAGTGGCAGCTTCAGCCCTGGTTTTATTCGCTGTCTGCCAACCGTCCATCGGGAGGCCCGGATGATGACCTCCATGGCCAGGGTGAAGGCCAGATGGTGCAGCCGGCCATGATTCCCACTTCCAGGTGTTGCCATGCTGTTGTATACTCTGCTGTTGTCAAGCAGAGTTGGACATCCTTGAAGTAGGCCTTGACATGGGTTGTGAGAGCTGCTGGGACCCTGAAGTAGTCAAAGGCTTTCCACAAGAGGTTGTGAGGGACTGAGCCAAATGCGTTCGCAAGATCGAGGAACACCACATGAAGATCTGTTTCCTCATTTTTGGTGACCTAGATCTGATGCCAGATGACACTAGCGTGATCTACACAACCGAAGAAGCCTGAGATGCCTGCTTTCTGGATTGATGTGTCAGTCAGATTGTTCCTTTGCAGGTATCCTGCCAACATCTGAGGGACCACACTGAAGATTTTTCCCTCTACGTTTAGAAGGGTGATCTGGCAGAATTGCCCTATCTCTGATGAGACCTTTTCCTTGGGGATTAGGATGCCTCCGGCTCTCCGCCAGGACGTTGGTATCTCTTTCGCCACACAACTCTCATCAGCTTCCAGAGGAATCGCAGGACATCTGGTGCGTTTTTGTAGAGCCTGTATGGAACGCCATTGGGACCTGGAGATGATGCGGCCCTTGCTCTACACACGGTTTGTTCTACCTCACTCCACCTGGGTGGACTAATATCCAGTTCGTGATCTGGTGGATTGACTGGTGGCAGGGACATCACTAGGATTGGAAGACAGGGGGGGCTTAGCCCCCAGGGTATTTATAGAGATAGGTTGTATTATTGGCAAAGAATAAAGAGTTGTGATTAGCTTGCCATTTCTTGTATTTTGCTTGTTCACTCTAGCTAGACTACAGTTTTTTATAGCAAACCAAAATATCCCCTTTCCTTTACCTCAAGAAAACGTAGCTAAAGATAAGCAGGTAATTAAAAACAACTTACAATTTCACTCTGTATCATGATTCACGACACTTACCAATCTTCCTTTTACCATTAGCGTGTGTATAGGTGTGTGTGGGCGGGAGGGTGCATAGCGAGTTCAGACCAAACTAGAGTAATGACGAGACGAGATGAATCCTCCAGTTAATTGCAGCAGCGCTCCGGTCTGCAACGCTCTGAAAGCTGCCACAGTTCACACCAATGCAACGAGACGGTGCGGTGCATCATCTTGATAGCACAACGACTCTTTGTACTTCTGTCCAACTTCTGACTTTTCGGCTATTTTTTGTAGCTGGATATATATCATTTGTTGAGTCTAAATATGAATGAGGATACGGTTATTGATAAATCGAATTGTTATTGTTGTTCTTATTATCATTTAGGGGGGCTTAGGAACATTTTGGGGTAGCTTTAGCCTTTTGCACCTTACCTCTGTGCTTCCTCAGAAGGTTTTCAACTCTCCTCAGTGTTGCTAGCCTGCTCTGAATCTCTTCCTGCAGCAGGTTTATACTTTCCTTCTCCTCCTCTGTGGCTTTCCTCCATTGCTTCTTCAGCTGCCTCCTCCCCTTGACTAGACGGCTTATTTCTATCTGCCTTCTGGATTTGGTGGGGATTAACGGAGTAGCTCGTTTGCCTTCGACCACTCCGAACCGTTCCACCCCGTAGGCATAGATAAGATCGCCCATTCTTTCCAACTTCTTCATGGTTGTACCTCTGATCCCTTCTAGCATGTTGCAAAGGTCAGTGTTGACCTCCTTCCACAGCGTCTTATCGCCCCTGGATCTTCTTCTCTGCTGTTGGTCGTGATGGGTTGGGTTCAGGTTGCTCTCCTGTGCCTTGTTCTTCCTCCTCTGGGGCAGGGATGTTGATGTCCTGCAGACTGTGGTGTGTGTCCTGCTGCTGAACTTCTGTCAACTGACTCGGCCTGCTTCTCAGAAAGTAGCTGTCGATACAACTTCCCTGTTGACCCTTCATCAATCTCATAGTCTGTTCCGTTCCTGTGTTCGTTACCGGGTTATCTACCGACGAGCCATCTTCCTCCCCCGCTCTCGCTGGCTCAGGGGGTGTTTTTTCCTTAGGACTTTTCGTAGCTATATGTGGGTGGGACCCATACACCACACGTGCTGGATCCCGCTGCCACGGGTAGGTAACCCATGGCGGCCCTGTTGGGGTCTGTTCCCTCCTGCCAGCTGTCTCTCCATGCTGTTGTAAGATCTTTCCCTTGCGGTCAGCTGCCCTTTCACAGCAGTCACTGGTTCACCAGATGATCAGTTCTGTTGTATAGGACTAGATGTTGATATCCCTTAATAAATGCGTACTTGAGGCACAGATGAGACTCTGTGGGATGGTCAAATGAGTTATGGCACCCTTCGGGTTATCAAGTGGGTGCCCTCCTTCTTTGGTGTTTCGCTGATGGGCCCATGACACCTCCAGAGGGTTCAGCTTTCAGCTTTCATACGTTCGCTTTCCAGCCTTGTTGCGCATCGGCTGCAAGTTCAGCGTACCTCAGCCTTTTCTGTTCGTAAGCCTCCTCCACTGCACCCTCCCAGGGCACAGTGAGCTCGATCATGTAGACAAGCTTGAGTGAGGCTGACCAAAAAACAAGGTCTGGTCGCTGGTTGGTAACTGCGATCTCAGCTGGGAAGCAGAGTTTCTTTTCCAAGTCTGCCAGCAGCTTCCAGTCCCATGCTCTGCACAGCTGCCCAGTGTCTGGTCTTGTGATGGTGAGGCTGGCTGGCTTGACCCTCACCCTCCCGAACGAATGTTGTCGGCTGCCACCGGGATGACGGTAGAGGAAGGGCATTGTTTGTCGGCTTTCCAGCACTGCTGCAAGACACTTTAGCACCTGGCTTAATGTGTGTGTGTGTGTGTGTGTATATATATATATATATATATATATATATGAAGACTTCAGATGCAAAGACCTCAAAGTCTAACAATTTTGTTTTAAATGAGCATTTCTATCAGGCTCCTATGTTTAAGTTCAGTAATTTCACTTTAATAGCAATGAAAAATTTTTTAGTTATTGAAATGCCTTATTTTCAAAAAATATCACTGATAAGAGTAAAATAAACATAAAGATGCTCATTTAAAAGAAAAATGTCAGACGGGTTTTTACATCTAAAGTCTTCATATATATATCTATACATACATCGATCAGGCATAACATTAAGACCACTGACAGGTGAAGTGAATGACACTGGTTAAAGACAAGTCAGCGGAGGCAGTGTGATGCTTTGGGCAATGTTCTGCTGGGAAACCTTGGGTCCTGCCATCCATGTGGATGTTACTTTGACATGTACCACCTAAGCATTGTTGCAGACCATGTACACCCTTTCATGGAAACGGTATTCCGTGGTGGCTGTGGCCTCTTTCAGCAGGATAATGCGCCCTGCCACAAAGCAAAAATGGTTCAGGAATGGTTTGAGGAGCACAACAACGAGTTTGAGGTGTTGACTTGGCCTCCAAATTCCCCAGATCTCAGTTCAAACGAGCATCTGTGGGATGTGCTGAACAAACAAGTCTGATCCATGGAGGCCACACCTCGCAACTTAGTGAAGTTCCTAAACGTAATTTAGGGAGGAGCGAGCCCATCTAATCTTCCAATCAACAGCCAGAGTATATAAGCAGCTGCTTACCTCTCCTCAGTCTCACCTGTTCCAGCATCCCACCACCTCCCCAAACTCCACCTTCATCTTAGATACCTTGCCCTAAATAATCATATCCTATATTTAGTCACTGTGGGGGTATATCAGAGCTCGAGTTGAAGCTGCTTTATCAAGCCCCTCATCAGTGGACAGCAAGCCTAATAAGTTTAACCTAATATAGATTATATGGGCAAACGTACTCGTTAACAGGACTTATAGGATCTGCTGCTAACATCTTGGTGCCAGATACCACAGCACACCTTCAGGGGTCTAGTGGAGTCCATGCCTCGACGGGTCAGGGCTGTTTTGGCAGCAAAAGGGGGAACAAC